>LZPO01116608.1:483569-498042 GCA_001675575.1 Neotoma lepida | reverse complement strand
CTTCTCCACACTCTTCACTCCCTAGCTTGCCCCTCTAGTAAAAGAAAGGAATAGTACGCAGGAAAGCCAAATAGGAAAATTAAACAAAATTTATCACACACAGGACAACACATTTTTGTGTTTTTAGTCCTTCCCAATTTGATGAATGTTTTCTGCCTTAAAATCAGTAATATTCTCCTAAGGTTGTTTTATAAGGAAGATAATAAGAAACTGTACAGGGAATAACTTCAGATTGCTTTCTGCAAAGAACTTATCCTGAAATTGAAATGGCGCTAGATAAAGCGAGGGAGGGTTACTAGTTACAGGATTTATGATTTTAAATGAGATCAGTTTGGCTAAAATATTACTCAGTATATTTACTGTAGACTTTCTTTTATCTTTGGGTGAAATGCAGGTCTGAGGCCCTGGCTCCTGTCCACAATAGTCTGTGCAGTGTTCTTTCACTCCCAGGAGGAAGAGCTTCCTCTTGAGGAAGCATTGCATTTACTTGGAGATTTTTGAGTGATCAGGGACAGTAGAGCCACCTAGAATCAAGTGTTAATTTATTTTGGTAGTTCATTTATGTTCACTTTGATGGCTCAAAATATTTTCAAATTAGTCCTCAGCAAAAATAAATCAGTCACTTGAAAACTCAAAAGTAACCTACATATTTCGCAAGGCTGAGAGAAAGCTGAGGTGACTTAGAATGCCCAGGCTCAGAGCNTTGCCTCTAGGTCAGTCTCCTATTTCTGATACATTTCCAGCCCCTTCCGTCAGCTCTTTGGCATCGTGTGAGAAAACCCTACCCATCAGATACTGCAGTACCCAGACTGCATCCTAGTTAATATTCTTTTTCAACATATCTCATTTGTAATTTAGTCATCAGCAATCCATTCCTCCGTGTGTAATCTACGAATCAATTTTTGTAAGTGTCACTTTGCTTAAGGATAGCTTTCTTGTGACGTTGTGATTCCAGATAGACTTCTTTCAAGCCACAATGCTCTGAGATGCTTTTGGCTACTTAACCCACTTTGCATATTGTGCCATTTGTAGAATAAAGTACCCTTTTATACTTGAAGTTGATTTGAACTCTGAAAGGCAACACCTGAACATCTCACAAAACTGGATAATTATGGCTGATTGTGTTTTTCAGGTATAGGTCACAGGAAATTCATTTGGGGTAAAGTATGTACAAAGCTAAGAAATATGCAGATTTCCTGTTGTAGGATTGTGTAAAAATTATTTACAGTTAATACTTGCATAAAGGTTAGAAAGGTTGATGAAGTGATATTTAGTTTTGCTTTACTATTCACTGCATGTCAGAATGTAATTATGACTGATTCATGAAACTGTCTTAGAAACGAACCATCTTTATTAAAATGCTGATCAAGATAAGAGCTGACAGCAATAAAGAATAGAACATTTTAGTCTTGTTGCTTTTGAATGATTGCTAATTACCCCAGAGGTCATGTATAGTGCTTGCTAGGATTCATTGACATTATTTCTTTGAAGTCTGCTGTTTCAACAACATCTGAGCATGAAGACACAAACTGTGCACAGTGAACAATAGTTTGGCCAAGTTCTCCAGGCTCTAAATGCCTAAGACATTTGCTTTCCTACTATGTGAATTTAGTTTTTCACTGTCAAAATCATAATTATATGAGGGGTGCTTGGCACAAACTACNTTGTGTGTTCATTTGCTGTTGACTGTGTTTATATCTGTGTTTTCCATTTTTAAGTTGGTCTCATGCAGTGTACATAGGCTCTTGAGACACTGTTGTCTCATGATATATGTAAGCATATAAAATTAACAAAAGCTAGAACATGCATTGGCCTATAAGTTAGGTTCCATAGAAAGGACTTCCCATTGCATAATTAGAATATACTCTTACTATCAGTAGCTAGTGTTTAATTTACTTTTTGTTTTTATTAAAAAAAAGAACTTTGTCATTGTCTTTAAAGATNTGTAGGAATCTATATATTCTATTCCTTAGCCCATAATACTTGGTAGGATACCTATATTAGTAAAATATGATTATCTGGTTAAATTCTTCATAATATCCAAAGTAACCCTTAAAATTCTTCATAATCCAAAGTAGTAATGCGTGTGCATGTGCATTTGTGCATGCGCACGCATGTGTGTGTGTGTGTGTGTGTGTGTGTGTGTGTGTGTGTGTGTACAAACCACACAGCCTTCCCAATCATCTCACATATCCATGTAGTTTCTGTATGGCAGAAAAACCAAGAGATTACAAAAGTCTTCTTAAATTGGACTTGGCGATCATTATAAAACAGGCATAAAGTTGGGAGGAAGGGTGAGGCGTGGATCTGGGGCATTTGGAGGAGTAATGGGATGAATATGATCAGAATGCATTGCATGCATGGACTTCTCAAAGAATTAATATAATTCGTTCCTCTCTCTCTTCCTCTCTCTTTTCTTTTTTTCTGAAGGCTATCTTTGTCACTGACTGTGTCAAGCCCCTTAAATCTTGAAATTTTTTTTCCACCTGCAAGTGATGGGATTGGACTACAAGATTGTGCAGGCCTTTGTAATGCCATGACTTTGTAAGATCAAGTTTAGAAGTTTATTGTAAGTTTTTTTGGCTGTCTTGTGTTTCTTTTCTGAACAGCATTCTAAATGTGCTGTTACAGCTCTCAGCTAGCCCGTCTACCAAAACCTAACTGCCCTGCATAGCAAATAAGTGCCTCATGAAATAAAAGAAAGTAATATTTTGATTTCAGCATGCATTTATTAGTTGCTTAGTCACTGGAGATGCTAATATTTCTGATGTATAAATGATGCCATTAAGGAAATTAGGATGTTATATACAAAAGAAATACCAACAAGTAACTATACTATAGGGAAATACTATACTGCATGCACTACAGAGAGAGTAGGAATGATTAACTGTTCAGGGGCGACAATGCTACCAATGATGTAAAATACAGCACAGTAAATAAAAGTCTCAAATTTTAAATGCTGGTGATTGTGGAGGACAGGTGGCAGGCACAGGAACCGAGTGAACTCTGAATGGATTTGTACATACAGACTGCAGAGCGGTAGTCCACATCATTTCCTTCTTTTTGTTTGTGTTTTACCAGTTCACACACCCTTAGTCTGGGTGACGTTACTCCGGTTGGAATGAAGTGAGGATTTCCCTATGAAAACTGCTTAAGAATTAAAGGGAGGAAGGAGAGCAGGGAAAAAGCTGAAAATAACTGGAGTGTCTATGTGAGAAGTTACTTGACCTAGAGCTAAGGAAGCTAGGAACAGAGCGAGCTGAGAAGTGCAGAATAAGGCGTATGTAACAGCTCTTTTTAAGGGGCCAGCAAGAATGAACGGTGTTCTAGGTTGTAACCAAAGGCTTAAAAAGCCCATTGAACATGGGAATTCCTAATTGTGTTTGGAAGACTGGCTACTGAGGGAGGCATATACGTGCTACGTGTACTGTGATTTAGAAAGTGCTCAGAGATAAGAAGATACCCCAGATACAGTGTCTGGGGTAACACTTTGGCCAATGAGGACAGACATTGGGCCTTTAAGTTGTACCAGACTGGTAAGGAGGTAATGAGGACCAGAACAGAAAAATGCCTTGCCCATGTGTGCTCACAGGGTTTCAGAGTTTGAAGGGACTTTGGAGACACTTATCCCACAGCCTTGTTATAGACTATGGCCAACTGAAAATATATCTGCTGTCCTTTCCTTAAGATTGCACAGCTAGTTGCAGAACCAGGGTTAGAATCCAGACTTCCTGTTCTTTAATGAGACTTCCTTCCACCAAACCATGTTGCACAGTGTGTGTGTGTGTGTGTGTGTGTNTGTGTGTGTGTGTGTATGTATGTGTATGTGTGTGCACGCTCATTATATTTGCATATTTCATACATTACACCTTTAGGTAGAATTAATTATTTTGCATTGCTTTATCAATCAGGAATTCTTTATTTTTGTTGTGTAGATGTATAATCTGCCTTATTCATCTAGCTTTGGCGAGCTGAACAGAGTGAGACTCAAAACTTGTTTTTAGCCAATAGCGTGATATTATTCCTCAGTTTCTTTTAGCAGGAGCAACTACTGGCTTGACTAAAGTTGCCTCTTTTTGTCTTCAGATAAAAGTGCTAACAAACAATGACAGAGAAAAANTGGACAAATGAAATGAAGAGAGAGAAGAATCAGAGTTTAGAATTTACCAGAAACTCTTGTTAATCGAGTGCACAGGAATGGCAGAGGCCATTTTTAAAGCTAAATATTTTCTGGGATTTAGTTTTCTTCACGATTTCAGAGCATGACTGTAAGAGTTGTGTGCTGTGGGCTTTGCACATTCCTAATACAGCCGGCAAAGTATTATGTTTTGTTTGTGTTGGGTGGGCAAGTTCTTTTCTTACCTTGGTTATTTGTACAGAAAAAGGAAAAATTCTTCAGGTAAATTGCTGGTTGTGAAAAATCTAGGTTTTTCAAAGTGACACATGTTCTGGGAGACTCCTGTCACCTGGATGATGTCTTGTAGAATTTCTTTTTGTTGGAGAAAATAAAGGTTAGTTCTGTGTTTGGTAGGACAGTTATTGCAAAAAAAATTGTCTTGGGTTACATGTTTGAACTTCTTTATACGCTGTCACATATTGTTCTATCTTTCTTTTTTTGCTGTTAGGATTGAGGACACTGGTTTTCTTGGATAAAGCAAACAGTGGGTGAATAGTGGAGTATTAGTTACAATTGTGTATTAAGACAGAGCTGGTAATGAGTAATGGTTGTGATTCCAGCAAGACAGGCAGCTATTGCTTTGTCTGAGCATCACTGTTAGGGGACAAAACATAGAGACAAAACATGAAGATCTTTTCTCTGGTAAAACTTCATTAGTGGTAAACAAATGTATCCTAAGGGTCTAACTATGATGTACGTATGGAAGTACAGACATGTATCAGTGTGTGTGCATGTGTGTGTGTTTACTAATAACAGAAGCCTCCTTTTACCTCTCTTCCTCCCTTTCTCCTTCTCCAATCTAGCTCATCATTTCTTCCCTCCTCAGGAAGAGTCACCATTAGATCTTAGTTTAAAGTATTTTTGTGTAGCTTCTTGTGCAGACATAGCTGTATATAAGCTCAAATATNTAGTTGTATTTTGTTGTCAATTAATGGGATGGTAAGTCTCAATCTGAGTTGTGTTTTTTGTTTTTTGTTTTTTGTTTTTTTTGTTTTTTGGATTTTTCAAGACAGGGTTTCTCTGTGTAGCTTTGGCGGCGCCTTTCCTGGAACTCACTCGGTAGCCCAGGCTGGCCTCGATCGGACTGCCTCTGCCTCCCGAGTGCTGGGATTAAAGGTGTGCACCACCACCGCCCGGCCTGAGTTGTGTTTTTAAAGAGGCCGTTGTAAATTTACTTCAACAAGTTTTGTTACCTTTTCAGTTTACCTTTTCAGTGTGTGTGTCTTTATGTCTGTGTGTCCTCATGCATGCTGCGGCATGTGTGGAAGTCAGAGGACAACTTGTAGGAGCTGGTTCTGTCCTTCCACCATGTGGTTCTCTGAGATTAGATTCAGATCTCAGGCTTTGTGACAGGCAGGCATCCTTACCTGTTGAGTCATTTTGCTGGTCCGTAAATTAGCCCCAGTTATTAGTTTGATTCCCCTGTGATGATGTCACAAACATAACCATAGCTAACATTTATTCTTTGGAGTGAGGATCAGTGGGACATCTGGTCAAAATGGAAATGGGATCTCTTACAAACAAACGTGGACTCTGCGTGGCTTTTCCCTCAAGTGTTTCCACTTTGCTCTTCATAGTAACTTCAGAAGTCCTTGTTTTGCTTTCTAGCCCTGTGCTAAAATAATTTCAGTGGCATATGCATTAGTCCTCCTCCAGTTGCTGGTTACAGCGTTCCACAGACTATTTTTAGGGAGGCTATTTTTTTTTCTTTGTTTTTGTTTTTGTTTTTTTGAGACAGGGTTTCTCTGTGTAGCCCTGGCCATCCTGGAACTTGCTGTATAGACCAGGCTAACCTTGGACTCAGAGATCCACCTGCCTTTGCCTCCCAAGTGCTTGGATTAAAGATGTGGGCCACCATCACCCAGCTATATATGAGCCTTATATTCAAATATATAAGGTCATTCTTTTAAAATGATTTATTATTTATTTTTATTTTATGTGCATTGGTGTTTTGTCTGCATTTATACATGTATGAGGGTGTTCAGTTCCCTGGAGCTGAGTTAACAGACAGTTGTGAGCTGTCATGTAGGTGCTGGGAATTGGACCCGGATCCTCTGGAAGAGCAGTCAGTGCTCTTAACCTCTGAGTCGTCTCTCCAGCCCTGAGAGGCTATTTTTATGTTGAAGAAGAGTTTTGTTTTGGTTCATGGTTCTGGACTTAGGTCTATGGGCAACATTTGGTGGTGGTCTTTTTTTTTGTTGGTAGAGTCTGAGGTAGTATGGGTATTGCATAGCAAGAGACTGGCATGCTTGCATATATGATGAAAGCTACATGTAAGCTCAAACTGCATATGTATTCAGTCATGGGAGCTCAACTCTGTTGACATACTCGAGTCACAATCACCTTCCAAAAGCTCCACCTCTAGATACTAGTGGGATTAATTTCCCATCTTTTAATACCCCCACATTGGAGATTAATTCCCATGAAGGAGGAATCAAACACAATGAGATATATATGAAAATCCCATTTAGAAACTCGTTACTTTCTAAGCTAATTTTACAAACAAAAACAAAATATGCTTATAAAAAGAAAATGCCACTGATCTATGACTTCATATTCACCCAAATTACTGACATAATCTGTCAGCCAATCAGTTGCCCAGTGTAAGATCATAGCAGCATAAGGACAGTACTTCATCACTTCTAGCTGGGCCACCAACTTGGCCCAGGACATTACAGTGGTCTTTTTAATTTTTCAAGACAGGGTTTCTCTGTGTAGCTTTGGAGCCTGTCCTGGAACTTGCTCTGTAGACCAGGCTGGCCTCGAACTCACAGAGATCCACCTGCCTCTGCCTCCGTGCTGGGATTAAAGGCGNGCGCCACCACCGCCCGGCTTACAGTGGTCTTAAATGGCACTCACAGTCTTCAATAGTTGACTTAGGTTCTCTACAGTTCCTCACTATATTTTAAAGTGATAAATACTGTATTTTATGAGTCCAAATATTTCTTAATTTATTTATTTTCATTTTTGTGTGTGTAGTTGTTTTGCCTGCATGAATTTAAGTGCTCCACGTGCATTCGTAGTCCTCAGAGGCCAGAAGAGTGTGTCTTCTGGAACTGGATGAGGGGTGTAAGTTTCCATGTAGGTGCTGGTGACCAAATTTAGATCTTCTACAAGAGCAGCAAGTGCTCTTAACTGCTGGGCATCTCTCCAGTCCCCCCAAATATTAAAAAAAGAAGTCAGCTTATCTAGGATAGAAAAAAGACTAAGTAAATCATTAACATTCCAAACAAGCCCTCTAGTAGACACAGGGTTGCTCCTGGCTGATGTAGTTGACACAGAGCTGCTCAGGACTGATGTAGTAGACACATAGCTGCTCCAGGCTCATTTAGTGGACACAGAGCTTCTCCGGGCTGATGTTTTTCTTCCTTCTAAGATGGTGACGGTGGTGGTGTCTCTGAAGGGCATGCCCCACTTCAGAGTTCTGACTCGGCTTTTGCTTTCAAAAGACTTCAGTGCTACACATGGAGTTTGACAGATATCTCATCAGCCTCTGCACTCCCTTTTTTTTTTTTTTTTTTAAAAAAAGACAGGGTCTCACTATGTAGCTCTGGTTGGCCTGAAAGCCCCTATGTAGACCAGGCTGTCCTTGTCTGCCTCTGCCTCCTGAGTGCTGGGATTAAATGATATACCACCATGCCCTCCCNTCAGCCTCTGATGCATTGACCTTTTGGAAAGAATGGAGGCTTGGCTACTTTGAGAATGTTTTTANTGACATGCCTAAAAATCGTTGGCTTTGGAAGAAGATTGGATACTTGAACACCTCAGTGGTACTCACAACCCAGCTCTGTAGCCTAGGCTTCTGTAGTTTGAGCTGTTGAAATCCCTTCCTGTACCAATCAGTAGCTCATGACTCAGGTCATCTACTACCTCTGTACATTTTCCTAGTGGCCATATCGAGCTCTTTAGCCCGATTGCTCTGGCCTTCTCAGTGCATTGTTCCTCAGCACTCTACTCCTTTATTCATTCAGATAGTTNTCCACAACCCTGATGCTTTTCTGTCCTTTGCTGCCACTTTAGAAGAATGATGCTTTGCATGTCATGTTCCCTGTATTGCACAGAAAGACAAGCAAAATAGGTAATAGACAGATAGATAGATGATAGAGAGATGGATAGATGATGATAGATAGATAGATAGATGATAGATAGTGTTATGAGCTGCAGGATTGTAGTAAGAATTCAGCTGAATATGGTAAAGCTATACCTGGAAAAATCAAGGCATTCTTCCAGAGGAACCCAAATCTCAAGGAGTATTTGATGTTATTTAGCTTTTAATGTATCAGCTATTTCCTGCTATGAATTTCATGTGTGCTCATAACTTCCCCCAAGAACTTTTAACAGCGTATTTTACCTGAAATTCTTCTCAAGGATCCTAGGCCAAAATGGCAAACAGTCTCCTGAATTAAGGTAAACACCCTTCTGGAGACAGGCAACACTAGGTGCATAGCTTTGTTTCTTGTGCAAATGAAGCTCACTCTTATATATTTGGTTGTGAGCCTAGCCTTTAACAGCTGGAGAGATAGATAGATAGATAGATAGATAGATAGATAGATAGATAGATAGATAGATAGATGATAGAAAAATCACACAGCTAAGCAATTGGCAGAGGAAATCAGTTTATCAAATTGAAAAATGTGCCCATGGTTGGGAGGAAAAGAACATGGCGGGTAACTTGAGGCAAACAGCTGAACTTACCAGACCATCTATACAAAAGCTCCCCGCCATTGTTAACTGCCTACTCACCTGGGAAGGAAGTACCTTGCATGTNCAGCTCCTTCCTGTTTATTAGCAGATCCGAAATCATTACTGAATTTTGTGGGGACTTGTTAAACTGCAAGTGCACATTTTGTAACATAAAACAGTGTGGCGTATTTATGAAGAAAAGAAGCACCTTTTGTGTGTTCTGAAGACAGTCACAAAATTTACATGCATGATTTACATACTTCCAAGGAAGCAGTGTCCATAGTGAACATCAGTTGTGAGGGGTTGGGGAGCTGGCGCAGTGGGTAAGTGTGAGGACATGAGGACCTGAGTTTGAACGCCCAGCAGCCTTGTAAACGTCAGCTGGGTGTGATGTCCATCAGTGTCCCAGTCCTCAGGAAACAGAGACTGGGTCCCTGGAGCAAGCTGGTTAGCAACACTAACACGGATTGGCAAGCTCTGGGCCCAGCAAGAGGGCCTGCCTCAGCAAGTAAAGTGGATGCCAAACATGGATTTCAGGCCTTGACACTCACATGTGCACTCATTTGTACCCACACACATGCATGCATGTGCACACACACACACACAATCAATGGTAAGCCAGTGGGCAGTACACGCCTGTAATCCCAGCACATAGGAAGCTGAGACAGGTGGATCGCCAATTTGAGCCAATGTGGGCTAAGTAATGGGTTCAGGGCTATCCCAAGCTACATAGTGGGATTCTGAAATAAACAAANAGGCAGGTTTAATTGTAATTCTACATAGCAGCAGCAGATAAATAAGAGTGTTCNCATACCACTGGGGTAAGTGTGGATCAGTACAGCCACCTCAGAAGGCTGCTGGTGTCCGTTGAGGCGAAACGTATTCTTTCTCTGGTCAAACAATCCCTGTTGTGGGGATATCCAACAAAAGCACGGACACACCACAGCAGAAACCACATGCAAGAATGTTTGTTGCTGCATTACTGGTAAAAAGTAGATAACTGGAAGCCTCAGCTGTCCATCAACAGTAGAACAAGCTGTGCTCAGTGGTGTGTGCCTATAATCCCAGCCTTGGGAGGTGGAGGTGGGAGGATCAGGACTCAAATCATCTACATTACATGGTGACTTAGAGGTCAGCCTGGGCTCCAGGAGACCCCCTTAAGAAACCAGAAACTAAACTGAAAATACATAATACATACATACATACATACATACATACATAAAACCACACTAGCATGAATATGTTTGGGCAGACTCACAAAGAAAATATGATAGAGCAACAGATAGTTAGTGACACATAATGCACGGGGGCAGGGACTTTACACACATGAAAGAAGCCCCATATGAGAGTGTGTTCTGGATGGTTCCGCCACAGAAAGCTCCTCAGCCAGCTTCTGTGGTGCTGGAGTCAGGGTTCTGGCTGCCTGCGGGAGCAGAAGGGGATGCTGGGACTGCAGAANTTCTAATGATATTTTGTTTAGATTGAGTGAGATGCTTTTGTTTTATGTGTTTGTATTACATCTTAATGACGAAAGCTAAACTATGCAGAAGTTTATGTGTTTAAGGTTTTAATCATTGTTGCTGGAGTGATGACTTTGTAGGTCAGAGTGCTTTGCTGCACAAGTGAGAAGACCTGAGTTTGGATCTTTGCTACCTACATAAAAACTAGGTGTGGACACATGTGCTAAGCTGCAGAGTCATAGAGGAGGAACACGATGTCTTCATCTGGCCTCTGCATGAGTATGTCCCCAGTGGAAAGCTGCCTCNGAAAAACTGAAGATCCTTCCACTCCTCACCTTTCTNTTCTTGCCTCAGTTTCTCCCTTGTACTTGTCACATGCTCATGGGAGTCTGTTCTTAGCATAAAAATATATAAAATAATATAGTATGTCATAAAANCTTACTGTATTTATACCTATGGTTATTTTATTCTCNTAGGCCTTTTAAGATATCAAAACTAATTGAGCATAGAATCGGGTATGTAAGCACCTACTTCTCAAGACAAGGTCTCAGACTCACTATCTGGCTGAGGCTGGCTTTAAGCCTCTGCCTACTGACTGCTGGAATTGCAGGCCTGTGACAGGGCGTCTGGTTTGTGGGGTGCTGCAGACAGAACCCAGCGCTTCCTACACTCGAGGCAAGCACTCTGACAACTGAGCTCCAGCCCCAGCCCTCACCTACCTGTTCTCAACTCATTCTTCCGTTGTGTGTCTGGCTGTGTGTTTTAAGATATTTTTATGCATATGGATGTTTTGTGTGCTTTTATGTCTGTGCACCACCCATGTGCCTGGGGCCCTCAAAGGCCAGAAGAGGGCTTCAGATCCCCTGAACTGGAGTTACAGACTTGTGAGTCACCAAGCGGGTGCTGGGTGGAGATCTAACCCTCCGAAAGAGCAGCCAGTACTGTTAACCACTGAGGCGTCATCTCTCCAGCCCTCCATTATTTCTTTTCTTTTCTTTTTTTTTTAAAAGATTTATTTATTATGTATATAGAAGAGGGCACCAGATCTCATTACAGATGGTTGTGAGCCACCATGTGGTTGCTGGGAATTGAACTCAGGACCTCTGGAAGAACAGTCAGTGCTCTTAACCTCTGAGCCACCTCTCCAGCCCTCCATTATTTCTTTATATCTAGGAAAAACATAAAGCATGTAAGTTATTAGCAGACTTTTAAAAAAAGGAATAGAAAAGTTATTTAGTTAGTTTTTTGAGACATGGTTTCTCTGTGTGTCCCTGGCTGTCCTGGAACTCACTCTATAGACCAGGCTGGTCTGGAACTCACAGGGATCAGATTGCCTCTGCCTCTGGAGTGCTGGGATTAATGTGCACCGCCACACCTGGCTGAAAATTTATTTTAAAAACATTTTTATTTTTGTTTTTGGAGACAAAATCTCACTGTGTAGCCCTGGCTGGCCTGGAGCCCAGAGCTCTGCCTGCCTCTGCTTATGAGTGCTGGGATTAAAGGNGTGCATCACTATGCTTGGCCTACTTCTACTTTTACGATTTTAAATTGTGTTTCAGGGGTGTGTGTGTGTGTGTGCACGCTTAATAGTAAAATGTGCTTAATAGTAAAAATGGATCACATTTTTTAGTTCAGAAAAATAAAGTTTCAAGAAGAATTAAGCAATAGGACTTAGTTATTAAGATATTTTCTTTTCTGGAACAGGACAGTCCCATTCATTTTTCTTTTTACTGGTGTTCACTAATGGGCAAAACCAACCAAAGCTCTGATAATTTTCAACCCTCAACTTTGTGTTTAACATGATCACCTAGGTAACAAAACTCAACTTGTGCTGCTGTTTCCTCGTTCCTTCTTTCCTTCCTTCCTTCCTTCCTTCCTTCCTGTCTTTCTTTCTCTCTTTCTTTCTACAGTAAGCTATTAATTTTTTAAATAAAATATATGTGAAGTATCAGATCTTTCTCCACTGAGTTTGTTGTTCCTTTGCTGGGAAAGAATGCACGCCTCTCTTCTTTTCAGTCCCGAGGAAGGACATGTTGGGCAAGTGCTGGACCCCTGAGCTCTGGCTCCAGCATCAAACTGGGAGTGAAGTAGAAGCCATAGAAAGTGACTTTGTGAGGTGCACTGTCCCCAAGGGCATAGTCAGAGTTGCTATAAATGTGACAGTAGATCTGAGGACAATGCCAATTGCTGAGGTACAGTAGCTTTATTCATATATTTTTCTTTCCAAAGTCAACGGTCTTTGACTCATGTTGTCTGTAGTATGTAATCTCCTTCCTTTTCTCCCCCAGANCTTCCTAATTGCATTTTCAGATTATTTAATTATATTTGTCCTTTGTACATAAATACACAAACTATTTGGAAATAAATTTCCCTTGGAGGCTGATTGGTGTGGTGCTTATACATGATGCCAGTGCTGTTAGGGACCCAGAAATTAGGGAATTTCCTAGACCAGACCCTTTGGGTCTGTCNTCAACTTGGGGATAGTATAGCTTTCACCCCTTTGCAAAGCACTTGGAAGAATCTGGGCTAGGGGAAGTGCAAACAATCTGAAAATTTGACGTTTATTTTTCTCTAAAAATATAAACTGGGAGTTAGTCTTTGGCAGACAATTAAGAGCTCGCATCNAAGGGCTTTGGTTACAGTTCTGAGCTGCTGATTAGGTGTTCCTGGTGGTGATTACAGAAAGCACAAATGCAATCATTTGCTGCAGCTTAATCACTCACATGTTTGAGAAGTTAGTTACCCAGAAAGGGAAATTGAAGCTTGTATAACTTCCATTAGCCTTATTTTTAATAGCAAAAATAAAAATAAAAAAAATAAAAAAATAAAGAAAGAAAAAGAGAGAGAAAAGGAGAAGAAATTATGACTGAATTAGGGATATTGGGGTCACATAGGATAAATTGTAGTTGAAAAGAGACCCAGAACCTGGCAAATACATCACAGTGAGCAGACAGGTTCTGCGGTAGAGGGAGCAGATGAATGGCTGCCCTCGCTCACAGCCCAGCACGAGCTTCCGCAGGGACACTGAGGAAGACTGGTTCTTTAACTGTGCGTTTTCTNCCTTTGAGCTGTGGCTGAGCCCTCACTATCACAGGAGAGACAAAGAGGAGGATAACTCTCTTTCCACAGGTTTTCCACAGTATTCCAAGTAGAAAAGTNGAGAGACGGGGCAGCGGTAGATGAGTATGGCTTCTATTTTTATTTTGAACAGGTCACACGAAGCAAGGAGAGAGTGGGAAGGTGTGTTTGGGAATGCTGCCCTCCTTTCTGCTGTGAAAGGTTACAGGCTCCCACTCTGACAATAAGGCTGGAGTGGACTGGAGATGATGAGCCTGGGGTGACTGTGAAGGCATTCAAAAAGCCATGACNTCGTTGGGTTCAGGGACCGTTCTTCACATGAGTGCTGCCAGGGCTCAGCTGTATGGATTCCTCCAGAGATCCAGCTGCTTGCCACTTATTTTATGCGAAACAATTTTACAATGGCAGCTATGTAATCCTAATGATGTCCATGTGCCTACCCTCCACTCTAGTTCTATGGATCTTTGCTCTCAAGGTGACTAGTCAGAGATCACCAAGACTATCCTGGTGTTAGCACCGGAAGTCATGTGTCCTGGGAAGGCCTCTGTCGTGAAGAACCCCTCAATCTCCAGGGCATGGCTCACCCTGCTCTACACACTCCCTAGCATCTGTAGCATGGGAGGAGGGACAATGGATTCTTGCTGCCACTGTGGGCAGTCTTCTGCTGTGGGACACTGAGAAGGAGCCNGTGTGTTTAGATGGCAGTAAACCTTAGGAGGAAGAAGGATGCTACTGTCAAAGTGTGCCCAGATGCTGTGTTCTAGTGAACATGTGCAGGCTTAGAACAATTCCTTTCCTTCCTGTGGACTCAGGTGGTGGTCTAGCTTCCTCAGTACCATTGTGAGTGGCTGTGGCTGGAATAGCTGGGGACTAGTCGACACATCCACATGATTGCAGAANCTTGTCAGGGTCTTTGTATGGGAAGTGTAGGTTTCCTGTGGCACAGTGGCCTTTGGGCAGTTGGATACTTACCTGGAACTTCAAAGTACCAGAAAAAGTATTCCAACCACCAACTAAGAAGCTGCCTCTGGTGTCATGTAGGGTGTTGGAACCTATCATCATTTCTTTCTTTTTT
>LZPO01116608.1:457369-480444 GCA_001675575.1 Neotoma lepida | reverse complement strand
AGATCGGGTTGTCAGCTTTTAGAGCAAGCGCTTCACCCTCTGGGCCATCTTGTCTGCCCACAAAGCAAGGCAAATCTAGCATGGTGAAATTCAGGTCCCTTCCTAAGACATGCAGTGGGAGAACACAGACTCACGTAACATCTCCGAGTCCAGGGAACCAGAGTGTACAAGGGAACCCTGAAATACAGCATGATTGGAGGCTCAGGGTATACCCNTATTCTCTTGCACGAGGCCTNGGGTCGAAGTAAGAGAAAAATTCCCTTAGATCTGCTTTAACTGGACTTCTTTTGTCTTTCNTTTATGGTAGGAAAGATTGAACCTAGGACCCCACAGACACTGGACAGACACTATACCACTAAACTATACCCCAAGCTCTACTATTTTACCTTTTTATTATTTTAAGTTATGTGTATGGATTTGTGTTGGGGGTGGGTATGAGCCTGTGAATGCAGGAACCCTGCAGGCTAGAGGTGTCAGATTGCCCTGGGGTGACAGGTGGTTGTAAGCTGCCTGGGATGGGTGCTGGGTACCGAGTTCAGGCTCTGCTGGCACAGTGCACATGCTTAGCCATGGAGCAGCCCTCCAGCTCTTCTTTTTCTTTTCAGACTCTCATTCAGTTGCTGGGCCTGGACTTGGATTCCCTCTGAGACCAAGCAGGTCTTGAACTTGTGAACTTCCTGCCTCAGCCTTCCGAGTAGCTGAGATTATAGGCCAGTGCCCCCCAGGCCCAGCTTATCTCACATTTATAGAAAAACTTACCACGTTCCCTCCTGTAATGGACCGTTGTGTGCTGTGTTGTTCTTTTGCCCTGCTGAGACATGTTTCCCTTTATTACTCTCCAGCTAAAATCTGCAATCTGTTTCTGAGTANGTGGGTCCAGACTCCTCCCTTGTCAATTTTACTAGAGTCCACCCGCCCACAGAACAGAAGCCTAGTTTCTCTCCAGGGGACACCAGCCACTGTTGGATTTCCTTACAAGCAGAGTCCCCTACATATCCATAATTAAATAGAAATATTCAGACGAGATGGTGCACTCAGGGTCGTTGGGCTGAGACTAGAAATATCCATTAGCTTAGCACTTTATTTCAAGTTTCCAAAGACAATGAAAAATGTCCCAAGCTGGAACCCAAATAATACTAAAAATCACCAGAGATTTCATTCAGAATAACCTGAGAAGTTGACCTGGAGCCTNGTCTGTCATTCAGAATGTTGTCTGCTTCCTCAAAACTGAGTCACACAGGCATTGCCTGCTTGCTTGTAGTCCTGTTGAGTTAGAAATCTCAGGGTATGGTATTTGTGTGTGTGTGCATGTGTGTGTGCGTGTGTGTGTGCGTGTGTGAAGGTGTACTCGCTCATGCCATGACACNCATGTGGAGGTCAGGGGGCAGTCTTGGCTGTTACTTCTTGCCTTCTCCTTTGTTTGAGTCAGGGCCATGTTTGTGCTGTGCCGCACGCTCCAGGCAAGCTGGCCCTTGAGTGGATTCTCCTATTTCCACTTCCCATATTGCTATGGGAATGCTGGAATTACAGGCACACATCCTCACATGCTTTTATACTAGGTTCTGGGGGTCTAAGCTCAGNTCATCAGGCTTGTGCAGCAAGAACTTTTATCCTTTGAACCATCTCCCCCGGCCTTTCCCAGAAAGTTCCAGAGACTTTGACTTATCCCAAGTAGTTTTCTGTCTAACGATGACAAACTTAGAGAAGTCAATGTTAGCAAGTTGCCAGCCACAAAGAGTTTGAGTGTAAATGCTCAAATGTCCACCTGGATGAAAACATCCCATCATTGTCCAGTTTTTCATTCTGCAGGAGCTGCATTTTACCCCTCAGACAGGCACAGGCAGTTTCCTGCTGGAAGCTGGGTGACTAGGCATCAGAGGGACGCCTGTGTGAGAAAGGTGACAGCCTGTTGAAACCCATGCAGCTCCACTAAGCTTTGGATTTCCCATTTGCATCTGGGTGGCCACTCGGTCACTGACTCGTTCTGAACCTTATGGCGCTGTCAAGAATAGCCTGTCTACGCTTTCCCAAGAAGTTACCTGCCTCAGATGAGCTCCTTGGGGCTGGGAACAGATGGTATCGTTTTGTATATGCNGTGAACANNTCCTTCCAGCAGGAGGCGCAGCTGTGGAGGGGCCCCTGGATGCTGCCCTGGCTGTTTGGCTCTCTTCTGCAACAGGAGGCCCCACTGGTTCCTGAAGAGAGGATTTCAGGTCACCTCAGTCTCACATTTGCTGTTCGTCTTCCATTTGCTTTTAGGAATGGAGTAATGTGGGTTTTGTTTTTTGTTTTGTTTTGTTTTCCTGTTAAGTCTGTGGAAGGATCTAGAATGGGATGTTTCCTAGTCACACAACAGATTTTTCTCAAACTCACATACAACCCCTATTCTCAGCGTAGCAGCCNTGGCCTCATGAGAAGAAGTGATTTCATTTTCTTTTCAATTGTGTGTATGTGTCTATTAAGTGTAATGTATTTGTGTGTACACAGGTGCGTGTCATGTGTGCGTGTTAGTGTGCAAGTGTGTTAGGCCAGAGATCCATGTTAGTTTCTGCCTTGTTTTGGGGTTAGGATTTTCCTTACTGGCCCTGGAGTGTGCCATCTCCACAGGAGTGGCTGGCCAGCAAGCTTCAGGGATCCCCCCGTCTCTGCCTCCCCTCACCAAGCGCTTGAGTTACAGGCTCATACCACTGTACCTGGCTCTTACATGGGTGCAGGCATCTGAACTCAGGTCCGCATGCTTGCACCTTACCCACTGAGCNGGCTCCCCAGCTGCTCACAGGAAGATTAAAAACTGAACAGGGACAGGTGGCAGAGCTGGGATTTTTATGTGCGCTACCTCTTAATGGTGTATGGATCCTAGCAAAAGAAACAACTGACCTGGGTCAGAAACACAGGACTTTAGTAGTCTGGTACACAGAGCAGCCTGAGTATTAGGATGTGCCAATGAGTCCTTGTTTCTGGGTCCCCTGGGGTGGGAGGGAGCTTTCCTGAGGCCCGGATGATTCCAGTTCAGGCTTTGAGTCCTGGGACATGAGGGGAGTGCTGAACTTGTGTGGACCCTGTCATTTTCCAGCCAGAAGGAAGCATGTCTGCCTTCTGTCTCAAGGGTTACCCCGGCTCATCGCTCAAGGTCGCTCATGACAATTACAGCTCCAGGGGAGAATCCAGGCCTGCGCTCTTGGCGCATCAGCTCCATGTGTGGGAGAAAAAGACCCACAGAGGACCGACTCTTTCAACAGGCCACGGACTTTCATTCCAGTTGGCTCCCATCCACAGACTCGTCACCTCAACAGCATCCGTAGGAAGCACGGTGTGAGTCCTCTAGTGTCTCCAGACTATCTTAACTACAGGTATATATACTACACACACACACACACACCACACATAACACACACACACCATACACATATACACACACACACCACACACATACACACACACATCATACACAACACATACACAACACAACACACACAACACACACATATATACACACGTCACACACACACCACACATCACACACAACACATACACAACACACCATACGCACAACACACACACCACACCACACACACAACACACACATCACATGACACACACACACACACACACACAGAGCCATCCTTTGAACAGATTTCAAAAATAAGTTTCTTCTTAAATACTTTTCCAGTGGAGGCTTCATCTCACACGACTTTCAGTTTTCCACTTCAGAAACATCTCTTTCAAGAAAAGAATCATCATTTTGGTGACTGTATCCTTAAATAACATTTTTTGAAAAAGCAACAATTAATTGAAAAAAAAAAGCCCCGTGATGCTCTAAGGCTAGAGTTCTGTTTGAGGAAAAAGATCTGAAAGCTAAGGACACAGCCCACGCCCACTCCCAGTGTCCCACAGTTAAAACCTCCTGCGTCTTGCCTGTGATGTGCTTTAAAAATGCTCTCTCTCATCCTTCAACTGTGAGGACCACATCAGCAAGTTAAGAATGTTTCCTNGCTTCATTACCACACCTTCCCACNCCTAAAATCTTCCCCTAATTTTTTTAGACTTAAATTTTTTTTAATTTAATTAATTTTATGTGTTGGGTATTTTGCCTACATGTATGTCTGTGTATCACGTGNATGCCTATTGTTCTCAGAAGCNAGGAGAGGGCGTCAGATCCCCTGAAACCAGAGTTAACAGATGNTTGTGAGCCACCGTGTGGGTGCTAGGAACTGAACCGGGGGTCCTCTTGAAGAGCAGCCAGTGCTCTTAACCATTGAGCTATCTCTTTAGCCCCTTAATTTTGATTATGAATTATGTGTATGTGTGTGTGTGTCTGTGGGTGTGCACNTGAGTGTGGTGCCTACAGAGGCCAGAGCATTGTAGTTAGAGTTACAGGCAGTTGTAAGCTGCCCTACATGGGTGCTGGCAATCTGACTCAGGTCCTCTGCAAGTGTAGAATGTGCTCTTAAGAGCTAAACCATCTCCCTAGCCAGACTTTGGCAAAGTTCTAGTTTCTGCCTGGGAGGTTGCCACTTCCAGTTTGGAAGGTGTCTAGGACATCGTGGATCCTTTTCCCCACANCCCATAATCACATGACAGGTGTTTGTNTCCCCGGTGTTGGTAGTTGTCATGTGGATCTCACCTTTTCTTGCCAGTTAGATGTTTCTATTGCCTATTTATTTAGGCCTTTAATGTCTTTCAATAGTGTTTTGTAGTTTCCAATATACAATATGCTTTATAGATCTTCTTAAATTCATTTGTTAGTAGTTTATTCTTTTTATGCTTTGTAAATGAATTTCTCCCCAATTTCATTTTCNGTGTCTTTATTACTACTATAAAATGCAACAGATTTTTGCATATTGACCTTGCTGAACTGGTTTATTAGTTNCTCAGAGTTCCTGGAATTTTCTAAAAACTANATGATGATATCTNCAAAAACAGTTCGCTTCGTCCTCTGCACGCTGGACATCTTTGATGTATCTTTTCTTGCCTAATTCCCCTTCCCAGAGCTGAGCTCTAGTACGTACAGTATGAGAAGAGATGAGAGCCTCATCTTATTTCTGTCCTTAGAGGAAACGACTTCAGTTTTACAATTAATTACATCATTGTCTCTGGGATTCTCATAGATGCCTGTTATCAGTTAATAATATTCTTCTTTTTGATTTGTTGAACATTTTTGTCATGTTAGATTTTGTGAGATGCATTTTCTGTCTTTCCTAAGAGAACTGTGTGATTTCAGTCCACTGTTACATTAACACACTTGATGATACTAAANTGATTTTAGATTTGAGATTAGCCTTGCATTTCTGGAATAAATATTTTCATACTCGTCAGTTTTCCATCCCTGAGCAGAAAGTCTGAGTTAAACCAGTTAGCAGGAGGAGATTCCTGTTTCAGCCCATGGTTTCCCAGGTTTCCATCCATGTGCAGATGGCACCACTGCCGTAGGGCCTGTGTCGAGGCCGGACACTGTGNCTGGGAGTGCNGTGGGGCCAAGGCAGCTGGCAAGTGGAAAGGTGACAGGAGGAGGAGGAGGATGCAAGGGTATCGATGTCTGGATGTCTTATTTGAGGGTACCCCTCTTACCGAGCTGCCTTCTACTAAACCCCACTCCCTAGGCCTCCACCCCCACCCAGTGCCCTGAGCTGGGAACCACGCCTGTAACGTAAGTTTAACAGCAGTGAGAGAGAGGGTAATTTGGGGGGCACTTGAGCTCCAGACTGTGACCATCACAATGCAGAACCCTCTTATGCTTTGCTTAGTTAGGCTTGCCAGTACTGGGGACTTGTATGTTCGTAGTTGGAACAGATGCGCATCACTGGCTTTCCTTTCTGCACATATTTCAGTCTGGTTTTGATAGTAGGATAATGCTGGCCTNACAAGTTTGGAAGGACCCCTTCTCTTCCACATTCCCCTTCTTGGGTCAGTTGATAGTTGATTTGTATCTTTCTAGGACTTTGTCCATTTCATCTAGGCTGGCTGATTTGTTAGTTTGCAGCTGTTCATGGGGCAGGCTGAACACACTTATCCAAAATGCTTGGGAACAGACGTATTTCAGATTTTGGAGTTGGTTTTTTATTTTGTTTTTGGAATGTTCATAACACCGTCTTTCACTGCTACCTCATAAATGCACAAGTCCACGCTGCAAACATAGAGCTGTACATTATTACAAATATCAGCTTCCTGCTTCATAGCCTGTAGGACATAATCACACAAATTGTTTTTCAAGTTTTTTAGCTGTTAAGACCATAGAAGTATTTTATTTGACATAATTTGGATGTACACTTCAGTAGTAATTAATTGCACATTAACTCAAGGACTACTGAATGAGAAATTAATACCAAGTGTGTGAAACTATTTGAAATACCACCTAACAAGTGCAGCAGTCCCTCTTATACAGACTTCCACACCAGCTAGACCAGTCTGTACAGCATATCTCTTTTCTTTCTCTATTGAGCTGTATGTGGCAATGGCACCTCATACCGCAGGACACTTAGGCTTGTTGTCACAGAAGAAATCTGGCCCATCATTCCCCGCTTAACTACACTGGCAAAAGTGTCCAGCGGTAGATAATATTGTGTAGACATACAGTGTGCGAGCAGAGCATGTGCATACAGTTGTTCAGTTTTCTTAACATTCTCTTCTCCCACCCTGCTTTTATGACAGGGTCTCATTCAGCCTGGAACTCCCTCTGTAGCCCAGGCTGCCTTTGAATTTACACAATCCTGCTTCAGCCTCTTATATTTGAGATGATAGGTGTGAGCTACCATCTACCATGCCCAGCTCAGGTACTTAGCATTCTTATCAGCTTGTTATTTCATCTTCAAACAGATCACAGATTGAACTGAAAGTCAGTCTCTAGGACAAGAAAAACTGATCTGGCAGAAGGCCCGGGTCCTTAGTTACTTGCTAGGGACTTTTAAAAAGAGCTCTTAAAACTCCCTCATTATTCAACTTCTCTTTTGTCTTTATTGTTTTTTAAAACCTTTTGTTCATATTGCCTTTCTGAAAGTATACAAAAAGAAATTTTTAAAAAATTTATCAAACTGCAGTTCTGCATGTTAGGCTACTGACTTCTTTTAGGTAAATAGAACACAGAAAGTCAGTAGCCATTTTCTGTGGAGACGGGAGGGGTGAAGCCCTGCAATTTGAGGAGATCCCGCTTTCTGCAGTATGTACAGGTCAGGATTAATGGAGCCAGGGAAATCACCCACCAGGTGACTGAGAAGGGTGGGAATGTGGAGACTGAAACGGATCTTGGAACAGTCAATTAAGCCTTTGCGTGACTGAGAAGATGAACAGGAGGATAAAAACCCACTTGAACACCCGATTCCGTTATGTAAAACACACCTACAGGATTTGAAATGCTACCAAGTCTGTTTTATATTAAGGCAAGCATAAACCAACCTAATTTTAGACCTGCCTCCAGCCCCAGATTATGTTTGGTGTGAGGACAAAGAGCTATACAGCATGGGTGCCCAAGGAATCGGTAGAGTGCCGAGACTCTCTGCCAGGAAAGTTTGGCAAAGAACCCCAAGAGGAAGGAGAAATTTCTCTGTCAAATCAACTTTGGCTCTCTGGCATAGTGAACACAGAGTGATGGAGACTGAGGAAAGCCAGTCCTATTCTCCTTGTTGATACCTTAACAAGCTGTTGATTTCTGAAAGGGGACAAAGGAGCAAAGTGTGTTAGCATTCTGTCCCCTTGAGTCAGTCCTAATGAAGGGGGAGGTTCTTGAAGAAATTGATTTCCATTTAACTTCATGCATGACCCTCTTCCAAAAACCTCCAAGTGTTTGGGGATTTTCGTTGAGAATTTCAAATGATCCAGCAATAATGAGCTCATTTTGACATGTTCTGTTTCCTTGAGGCTAAGTTTTATGGTGAATGCCTGATTTCAGCTGTAAATTTTTTTTTTCAAAATTGGAATGACTGATTAATTTCTTTTCTGCTTACTGATTTAATGTGGAAAAGATAAATCACAATTCTCATACTTCCAAAGCAATCAGGCTTTTAATCCAGGTACTGTACCCAGGNTTCCTGTGGGAGTTGGTGCCAGATTTCCTGGCAACTGAACAGTGGTTGATTCCAGGGCTTTTCTGACTTAAAGACACAGGGTACTGCTCAACAGAAAATAGAAAGCTGCCCCTCAGTACCGCTCCTCAGAGGAACAAAGGTGACAGGAACAATGAGATGGCTGGGTCTCAGGGCATTGCAGAGCAGAAGAAAAGGGGCTGCGCTGGGCGCTGGGTGTCTTGGCCCTCGAGGGAGAGGAGCAGTTTTGGAAAAGAGTGGCTTTGCCTCACATCAGAAATGACCCTAATGCTCTTTCTGTGTCACCTTTTGATTAGCCGCGGACAGGTTTTCTTTTCTTGCATCTTGTCTACACAAAGGCCTAGTATATAGTAGTGTTGTACCGTGAGCAATTACCCAGAGTCCAGCTATCTNGAGGGAACTGAAGCAAGTCAGTTAAATGCTTGCAGAGCTGGGGATCAGGCCAGGGGCTTGTGCACACTCGGCTGCCACTAGCACTAAGCTACACCCTGCACCAGTGTTTGGTTCCTACTCCTTTTCTGTGTNCTTCCAGAGAGGAAGGGAACACTTTTCAAGCTTGGACCCAGTTCCCTTCCGGTCATTTTAATGCTACTTCCTTCTTCAGGAGATACCTCTTGATGGTTAAAATGGAATATTACTGAGTGGGATATTTGCTTCATTGATGTATGGGACATGTATTTTATTTTTGTAGCTCTAAGAGAAAACTCAGAATTAAGCTCATTTTGNGGATGTGTGGGTAGATGTGAATATATGTGTGTGTGTACATATGTTTGTACAGGTGTACATGCATGCGTGTGTGTGTGTGTGTGTGTGTGTGTGTGTGTGTGTGTGTGTGTGTGTCTGAGGGCCAGAAGTCCATGTCATCAGATGTCTTCGGCCTCTTTCCATCTTTTTATCCCCCCCAGACAAGCCACTCACTGAACCTGGAACTCACCAATTCTGTTAGACTTGCTGGTTAGCAAGTCCCAAGGACCATCATGCCTCCACCTCCCCAGTGCTGGGATTATAGGTGTATGCCACCATGCTCATGTTTTTGCATGGGTGCTGAGCCATCTCTCTAGGCCTCTTAATGAGGCTGTTCTAAAGCTGAGCTTCCAGCTCTTTGTCATGGAGACTGGCCACAAATCTATTCTCAAAACCCAGCCATTCTTCTGTTGTGAGGTCTTTAAGAAAAGGCACAGTGTAACATATATTCGCAAAAGTTTGTTTAAACTCTTATGAGGGTCTGGAGAAATGTCTCCACGTTTAAGAGCACTTGTTATGTTCCCGGAGGACCTTAGTTTGGTTCCCAGCATCCATAGTGGGTGGCTCACAATGACCTGTTACTCCAGGTTACTACTCCTGAAGAAAGAGTTTTATTTAAGGTAATGTTATTTTCCCTCCGAGTGTTGCATTTCAGAACTGTGGTAGTCACTGCTGCTNCTCCAGTTTGTCATGGCCAATGACATACCTTCTTTTCTTGTTTGAATTTGAATGCATTTTCTCTGGCTGAAGTTTTTACAATAATGTTGTATACTTGGAATNTCCCACTTAAAAGCAGCCCAGGGNGAGGGCTGGAGAGACAGCTGGAGAGGGCTGGTTGACAGCACTGGCTACTCTTCCAAAGGACCCAGTTCGCTTCCCAGTGCCTACATGGTGGTGAACAACCATCTGCAACTCCAGTTCCAAGGGATCTGACACCCTCTTCCGGTCTTTTCAGGCACTGTACACACACAGTACACACACATACATGCAGGCGAAACATCCATATAATAAAGTAAAAATAAATCTTAAAGATTCAAAAACAGTGGGGGGGGAATCTTAGATGTTTTATAATTTTACATTTTTTATATAAACATGCTATTTTATTAAGTATTTCTGGNTTAACTCTTTCTTTAATTCAATTATGTATTGTTTTATGTTCTACCCATATCTAAAAATAATTTGAAGCAACTTACATTGAAGTAATTTATAATGCACATACNNTAATCATTACATTGGAAAGGGTTGCAAAATTCTAATAAGACTGTAGACAGTATGGACTTTTTTGTGCACTGCCAGTTGGAATATAAATTATGGTAGTTTCAACTATGCTGGACGTTGGAGTTGAATTACTTTTCTATTGCTNTGGTAAAACACCGTAATCAAGGTAACTTATAGAGAAGGAATATATTTGGGCTCACAGTTCCAGAGGGTTAGAATCCATGATGATGGAGCAAAGACATGGTGGCTGGAGCAGCAGCTAAGAGCTCACATCTTGAAGCACAAACAGGAAACAGAGTGGACTCAAAATGACATGAGTCTTTAAACTCTCCAGGCCTTCTTCCTGTGACATACGCCCTTCTTCTTTGTAAGTAGTTACTGTAACAACGCTTCCTCCCCATCATCATTCTTTTCTTTTCTTTTCTTTTCTTTTCTTTTCTTTTCTTTTCTTTTCTTTTCTTTTCTTTTTTTTATATTTAGTTTCTCAAGACAGGGTCTCCCCGTGCAATCACCGTGGCCGTCCTGGAACTCACTCTGTAGCCCAGGCCGGCCTCGAACTCATGGAGATCCGCCTGGCTCTGCCTCCCGAGAGCTGGGATTATAGGTGTGCGCCACCACCGCCTGGCCCTATCGTCTTTCTTTAGGAAGCATAACCAGCTCTCTCAAGTTGAAGGGCAGGAAAAGGCTCCTGTCACAATCGCTGGCCACAGAGACCAGTGACTCTTGATCCCCCCCTCTTTATGAAGATATTGTGGTGTGGGGAAGATGAGGAATAACAGAGGGGGGTGAAGAGTGCTATTACAATTGTGAGAGCAAGAGCTGGACCCAGTTATTAGAGGCTTGTCTTAGGGCTTCTATTCCTGAGAAGAGATACCATAACCATGGCAACTCTTACACAGGAAAACATTTAATTGGGGCTGGCTTACAGTTCAGAGGTTCAGTCCATTAAAATCATGGTGCAACATGGTGGCATGCAGNCAGACATGATACTGGAGAAGGAGCTGAAAGTCCTACATCTTTGACCCACAGGCAACAGGAAGTGGTCTGAACTAGGAGTAGCTTGAGCATAGGAGACCTCAAAACCTACCCCAACAGTGGCACACTTCCTCCAACAAGGTCACACCTACTCCAACAAGGCCACACCCCCTAATAGTGCCACTCCCTAAGAGCTTATAGGGGCCAATTTCATTGAAGCTATCACAAAGTTCATTGGCATCTTTAGAAATTGCAGGAAGTTAGCAATTCTGTCAACTTTGTGAGATACATAAGCAAACAAACCACCAACAAAGAATCCTAAACTGCTTGACAGTCCATTTGATAAATGGGCCTAACTGTACTTAATCACATTCCCCATCACTGAATATCTATTTTGTGTCGCAGTGAACCTTCTTCCAGAAGTTAGCCATTATTATTTCATAGGTGATTTCCTATGAATGGAATACCCTTGTGGCTATGGATTGAATATAAGAAGTCCCCACAGGCTCCTTCCTGTGTTTGGTCCCAGTTGTTGGCTTTTGGAGGTTGTAGAAGTTTTAGGAAGTAGAGCCTAGCCTGAGACTGGGTGGCTNTGGGCACGGAAAGGATTATGTCTAACCAGGGTCAGCCCCAAGCTCTCCTTCTGTTTCACCATCCCCAGAGATCACAAAGCAGCACCAGGCTCCCAACACAGTTAGGGAGTGATTCTGTCCTGACAGCTCTGACTTCAGGAATGGGTTCATTAACCAGGCCACCTCTTCATGTCACCATCAGCACAGTCACCAAGCCACTGNGCCTTCACACTGCTGTGACCAAATACCCAAGAGAAATGACTTAAAGGAGGAATGGTTTATTTGGTGTCGTGGTTTTGGAGGCTTCTGTTCACTGTTCTTGAGTCTGTTGTTTCAAGGCATATGGTAAAGCAGAACATCGTGGTGGTGGGACCCTGACATGTGACTGCCTTACCTCATGATCNGCATTCTCCAACCAAACCCACATCCGAAGATGGCTCTTACTCCCTGTCGTGTTTGAATTCACTAACATATCAAAGTTGTGCTTCTCACATGCCCGTCAGCTGGCAGCACATCCCCAGTAGTGAGCCTGTGAGGACCATTTCCTGTCCAAACCATANTGCCATCCTCCTGCCTCAGCTTCCAAGGCCTGGGATCGCAGGCATGCCGCACCACACTTGGCATGGTTTTTCTTTGCNTTTGTTGTTTAGTAAGAAGCAACGATGAGCTCCTTACCAACTGGGCCATCTTTTTATGCAGCTTCTTAAGAGTCCTGTGACTGCTGTTCTGTTGAATTTTTATGTGGTGATAAGTTTCTATATGGTATGACATAATATTACCATAGTGCTCCCAGTTTGGCCATGACATTTTTTTTATATTTTCTGTCATACAGACAGTTTATGTCTTTGTGTATTCAGATTAGATAAGTGACATAGTTCTGAATCTTTCTGTCTTCCCTTCTGTGAACATGTGACAGTGATGTCACCTTGATGGTGAGGTGAGAGTAGTGTGAGGAACTCATTGCAGCGTGGTAGTCCAACAGAGGACAGCTGTTCTTCCCCTTGGACACACTGCAAGGTTTAGAATCCCCTAAGGTTTTTTGTTACAAGTGTAAGACATACTCAAAGCTGTTTAAATTTGATTTGGAAATGTACAATAGGTAACTGGGTCTTTTAGACTAATACAATTGGGTAAAGTTTTTTCTCTTTCTTTTTCTTTTTTTTTTTTTTTGGTTTTTCGAGACAGGGTTTCTCTGTGTAGCTTTGGCGCCTTTCCCGGAACTCACTCGGTAGCCCAGGCTGGCCTCGAACTCACAGAGATCCGCCTGCCTCTGCCTCCCGAGTGCTGGGATTAAAGGCGTGCACCACCACCGCCCGGCTCTCTTTATTTTTCTAATGCTCATCTTTAAAAATAGTGCAGCCTGGCAAGATGGCTCAGTGGGTAAAGCTTGAATGTACAAGCCTGACGGCCTGGCTTTGACCCCCAAATCCATGTAAAGGTGTAAGGGGAGAACAGACCGCAGAGCTGTGCTCTGGCTTCCCTGTGTGCTCCNTGGCCCGCATGTGCTGCACATACACATCCTATACACATACACAATGATAACGTAAAAATTAAAACTTCTTATGGAACCCAATAGCTACATCTTTTTAAATAGGAAAGCCCGGGTTCAGTAGCATGTGGGAAGATAAAGGTTTCTGACAGTCACTTGTTAAGGAATTTGGGAATATCTGTGTATGGTGAGAATTCCTTTCCTGCTAGCCTTCTTCCTTTTATAGCAATCCAGCTAAGTCAAAAACAACCAGAGCATGCAGTAGCCACCACCCTGCCTGCTTTAAAGGGGTATGAAGATGAGTTTCCTGTCTTCTGTACCANTAAAACTTACTCCTGCAGCCAAGTGCATGTCAGTAGATGGGCAGCAGTCACGTGTCACACAGACTGCGTTTGTGAAATGCACTGAGATGGACAGCAGTCACGTGTCACTCAGACTGAGTTTGTGAAATGCACTTAGATGGGTAGTAGTCACGTGTCACACAGACTGCGTTTGTGAAATGCTTTTAGTTTTGGACCACTTAACACTGATACCTTTTTGTATTTTGGAACTTCTGAGTATCTGTTTATGGTAGTGTAATAAAATTCTTATAAGACAGTGCTGAAATAAAAATAATTTTGTGCTGGGTGTGGTGGTACAGTTCTATAATTTTAATCACTCAGGAGATGGAGGCAGGATTGCAAGCTATAGGCCAGCCTAGCTACATGGCAGGATCCTGTCTCAAAAAAACAAAGTAAAATGCAACATGAAATACTAACCTTGTTATGACGGAGAAGTTGGAGTGTGTGTGTGTGTGTGTGTGTGTGTGTGTGTGTGTGTGTGGTGCTAGGCATCGAACCCAGGGTCTTGCCATTCTAGGCAGGTACTGTCTTGATGAATTATGCCCCTATTCTGCTTGCTCCATTTTATCTGCCTTGACAAGTATGCTGTTAGGACCAGTGCGATGGCTCAGTGGGTAGCGGTATTTGCTGAGAAAGCGTGATGGCCTGAGTTCAGTTCTCAGAACCCATGGCAAACTGACTCCACCAAGATGCCCTTTGATCTCACATGGCATATGCATGCTCCCCAACATACATTGATAACAATAAGTAAAATAAAATAAATTTTAAGTAGATCATTAACCAAGTAGTCTAGAGCCTGAGGCAGGAGGAGCACAAGTTCAAGGTCAGCCTGGGCTATGTAGTGTGACCTTTTTTTTTTTTTTAAATCAGGGCTAGAGATATGGCTCAGCTGGTAAAGTACTTGCCATGCAAGCATGAGACACTAAGTTTGGATCCCCAGCACCCACATAAAAGCCAGACACAGAGTTGCACTCATGCAATCCCAATGCTGGAGGTGGTGGTGGGACAAGTTCAGGGACAGGCGGCCCTGGAGTTCATGGTCAGTCAGCCTGGCCAACTGGGGGACAATTAGCCTGGTGTCAGCCTCTGGCTTCCACACACACGCACTGCACATCTGTACAGACATATGCACACACAAGCGTGCACACACACACCACTTGTCTAAAACAACTGTGTGTGCATTCACCACTGCATAGTAGAAATTGTTCTAAGTGAATTCCAAGAATGACCTCTAAACACCCAGGTGGCTGATGTGACATTGGCATTTACGTTGACTTTGTGCATTCTTGGTAACTTTAAATTTCCTTCATGGGGCTGGTGAAAGTGTTTGCTGCCAAGCCTGNTGGCCTGAGTTGAACCTGAGGACCCACATGGGAGACGGAGAAGAGCAACTCCCACGGATTTTTCTCAGGCCTCAACATGCATGCAAGGGTGATACAGAAAATTAAATTTGGGTGATTGTCTCCTTGAACTGTTCTTTATCTAGTGTCATTTAGTTATTTTAATGTGGCTTAATTTAAAGGTCTCATAAGATGTTATGAAAGTCAAGTAGCATTCCCTATGGAGTCAACCTTGGCAAATGATATTTTTGAGAGCCACGGAGGTGGGTGGCACTGGCCCCCTTCATGATGGTTGNGCTGCCGNGCTTTTAAGTTGTTATGTCTGCTACAACTGAATGTTAAGTGCCAGCAACCTGCTAAGAAAGATCTTAGTTTCAACTCCATCTTAACGACTAATTTTCCACAAGACACTGTTAAAGCAATGTCAGTTGCTTCCACAATTAGTTAAGATTGATTTCTGTCAAAATTAAGCATATTGGCAGGTCATCTTGTGTAAGTTTGTTTGTAGGATTGGAGGAAACTTAGATTTTCATTTGAATTTTTTTTTTTTTTTTGAGCGGCCTTCCTTCTACCACTTATTTTCTTCTAGTGACTGTTAATTTATCCACCCTTCTTTGAAAAAAAAAAGTGAGAAGAAGAGAGGCCATAACACTATCACATTTCTATATGTGTGCTGCTCAAGCATATGGTGATTTCTAATTAGAATACAAAGGCTGTGTGATAGACTCACTCCATAGCTGCTGCCATCGAAGACTTCCTCCATAGTGCTGTGATAGAAGGCATCACAGAGGAGCGGGCGTGGGGGACTTCCAACAAGGACACTTTTGAGAGAAACTGTGGTCTGCAATCTTCCTTATATGATGGGAGTCTGTCCTATGTGTCTTCAGACGTACAGAAGCTGAGAAAGTTTCGGATGTGCAGATCAAGTTGGTTTTTGGCAGCTAGCAATTTCATTCTGAATGCTCGATCCTTGCCGCCAGTAGCTTGGCTTGGTTTTTCTAAAAACACCCTCAATATTTAATTTCACGTGTACCCTCTCAGGGGAGATTTCAAAGGGTACTTGCTGGATGCTTGACTGCCTTGCCTATTTGCTCTTGTTTGGCATGCAAGAGAGAGTCAGCCTCTTTCTTCTCCTGTGTACACATAGGATTAATGGATTTACTCTGCCTGTATCGTCTCATTACTGGAAACATCTAGAAGCTCAGAAGTCTTTCAATGTATGCAAATAAGGCAGGATCATCTACCTGAGAGTTAATATTCTCTGCTTTTAAGTGTATTCTAAATCCAATGTTTGTATTTAGAGCATATCACCCTGTTCTCTTTTTTTATGGGCAAAAAGCTAAGCAGGCTCAGGCAGCTGTTTGATGTTGGCTTCAAGTGTTATTAATTTCATATTCTATTATTCTTTTCACTGTAGCACAAGTGAAGCTGATGTGGAGGCTGTCATGGATAAGTTGTTTGATGAGCTGGCCCAGAAACAAAATGATTGTACGTAAGTTAATTTCTCTTGAAAGAGAATACATTTAGAACACAATGCCCAATCTCCACTGACCAATTAATAAGTTCCATTGCTGTATATGGGTTGATGCCACGCTCAAGTGGCAGCCATTGTATCAGCATTTTGTCTAATTTATGTGTTGAATCATGTGCTATTATTCATCAAGCTATGCATTTCCTATCTGTAAGAGATGAATTTTATAGTAATTATCCAGACAAGATTGAGTCTTTGTTCATGTTCCCATAGTAACTAGACCAAGGATTCTGAAAGTGCAAGGCAGAGAGCTGCGGCTGAATAAAGCCTGTGGAACCGTTGCCGACTGCACATTTGAAGAGCTGTGTGAGAGAGTAAGTATCCAGGCCTGGCCAGACTGGTTGGCCCTTTCACATGTTAAACTACTTCATGTTTTCCCTTCAGCCTGTTTCAGATTTTAAAAATGCTATTCACAGAGTCAGAACTGAGGTAAAAGTCTCAATAAGGAAAATTTTCATCTATTTGCCAAGCATTTTTCATAGGTACTGGCACAGAATCTGCTCTTTAAGGGCTTTCCAGGAAAAAAAAAATGAGAAACGCAGAGGCCACTGTCAACTGTTGCTGGAAGTGGAAGCAAAATCATTGTCAAGGCTCTTCTGTAAAAGTCATGTGTGAGGGAAGTAAGAAAAACTGAGGTAAGGGCTGACGAGATGGCTCAGTGGGCAAGGACACACGCAGCCAAGCCCGACCACCTGAGTTCGATTCCCCAGTCCCACATGGTGGAAGAGGAGAACAACTCCGTTGCCTTCTGGCCTGTGCATGGGATAAATGGAATAAAAGTTTTTACGGAGAGAAAAAAATGATTAGTGTGTGGGGAAAGGGGGATGAGTGGTCTTCCTGTGACCCAAGGAAGTGTGCCATTAGGAATTGCCATTCCCCGAATTCATTGTCCTGCTGCTGTGCCGTATCTGAGCTGTTTGGGCCAGGTGAAGGGGAAGTCAATTTATAAAACTATGGCATTGGTATTATATCATAAATAGTTTGCCTTACAGATGAAATGTATGCACATATACCGCCATACATTAGAAAGTCTTTGCAGATCCGTTATAGATATGAATTCTGTCTTTTTGAAGTTTGGGACTTCTCAGTGCTCAGTAGAATATTTATTCATTATCCAGTGTAAGTCTTGAGAAATTCCAGGAACTTTACACAGAGTTCCTCAGTCTAGCATCATCCCTTGGTCTCTGATTTTGGGTGAGTGCAGAAGAGCTGTTTGGAGGCAAAGGCAAGGTCATTTTCATTTATGCCTGCTGAGGAGGGAGTGAGCATGTTTCTCATAGCAGGCAAGAAGCTGTCACCTAAGCCAGGGATGGATCCACCCTGCCATTGTTTAGCGCTTTAGAAGGAATAAATTAGGATTAATTGAGAACCTCTGGTACCCACTGTGGCTGATGTGACTCTTCCTGCTTCTACCAGTGCATCCGTGTTAAGGTCCGAGTCACCTCCTTGCAGGGAGAGAATCTTCTTGTGCCTCTGTTTAGGCTTTACTGTCTTTGCTAAAATGGATCCTCTTGGGAAGGANGAAGCTCCTCCTCTCTCCACAGTAGGACACCTAGTGAGGGGAGGGAACAGGCAGGGCTCTGGAGTCCTGAGGAAGCCAGGGCCCCCTTGGAGCAGATCCTGAGTGTCTGTATTTCTCTACTAGGCTCATTAGTTCAGACACTTGGTATCACAAAGAGGCCACTTAGAATCCCAAATCTCTTATAATCTTTTTACTGCACGGTGGGGTGATGGGAAGAAGGCTAGTCAGGACTTAGTATTGAAAAATGAAAATAATACCAACATAACTCACTTTTATTTGACAAAAGTTTGGATTGAGTAACAGCTACGAACTGGACTTAGAACCAACAATAATGAGATTTCCATTTATTTTTGGCATAACTGTCTTGTCAAAATTCTAGAACAATAAACCATTATATCGTTCGCTTCGTGACTTGGTTGTTCAGTTGCATGGGAAACCCTTCCTATAAAACATCCCAGGACGTCACGTGTTTCTGGGTATCTGTTCAATGTATGAACATTCCAGCTGTTTGTTTGGCATTTCTGTGGTATCATTACCCCCGTCAGGTTTTTCCTTCCTCTGGTTAGATAGACCCTTCATTTGCCAGTTGCATGCATGGGTAAGTTTGCCCTTTATTCCATGGCAACTGTAATATTTTCTGCGTCGGACAAGCTCTGAATGACTGACAAGACATTGCATGAGGGATGTGCTTAGTTCCCCAGTGTTATGCTCACGATTAAGGACGTCTGAGGAAGGGCTAAATTTTTAAGTGGTCAGTTCCTTGCTACTATTTTCTTATTATGGTGATTTTGCATTTCTTTGCAGCCTTATAATTGTGGCAATTCAGAGACTGAATAGTTGCATGAAGAGGATCCTTGAAATCATTCAACTTCAGATTTAGCCTAAAACTCTTAATTAGTTATAATGATTTTATGAGCCAGACTATGTACTTGCCAAAAGATGTTCAGTAAAGATAAAACAACACATCCAACCCAGGTATTTGAGTCAACATCTGGGTGGTTGGTTCCAGCTTTGGATTACATAAGCTAGTCTCTGGAAGGCCTGAGACCCACTCAGCTGCTGCTACTGACATCATCATCAAATGGGTTGACACTCTGTAATGACTAGTTTGGAGCCACGGGGGGAGGGCAGAGAATAACATTTTTATAGACTTTTAGCAACTCATCTATAGTGTGTTAGTAAGGTAAAAGAAGGTTTTAACTTGAAATCCGTGACATAGTCCATAAGTAAACCAAACAGGCCCAGGGCATTCCACCTCTACATTACTCTCTCTTCCCTCCTCCAAGCGTAGTCTCACATCTGTAACCCTGCAGATCAACATCTAGTTTCTTGTTATCTTTAGTATTCTCTCTCTTCACAAGTCTGATTCAGCACTGTCATGCCCAGAGAACCAGTCCAAATTAGGAGACCCCTCACACCCATATAAAAATAATAGCTAATAGAGTCATGTATAAGGTAACATTCTAAGCTTTCTTTATATATTAGTTTGTTTAATACCCTGAAAGGTAGTGCTATTATTGTCCCATTTTATAGGTGGAGAAGTAGAGGCATTGAGATGTTAATTAACTTTCCTCAGGTCACACTGCTACTAAATGGCCAAAGGAGGACTTGACCTCTTGCTGGTTTGGGAGCAAGATGCTATATTCTTTCCCTCTATATTACACCTGGGAGTGCCTGGCAGGTTCTCCCTCAGTTCATCAGTAGGTTCAAATTGGGCTGTGAAGTCCACTCAGCCTTTGCACACTTGCACATCTGAGGTAAACTTAGACTCTGGTAGAGCGTGAAGCTAGCTGGGGAAGCAGACACCTCCAGTCCTAGAGGCCCTCCATATAAATACTGCTGCTTTCTGTCCCTGCTATGATATGAAAAATGGTGGAAAATGCCTTCTTAGAGGGCTGTGGGGAGCGGGGTGGGGTGGGGGGTGTTGGATGGACTTTGTTCCTGCCATTCCCTTCCTATCAGAGCTGCCCCAAAGAAAAGTGAAGCCAGATGTACTACACTTTCTGGATCCAGAGGTGTGGCATGTCTAGTTGTTATTTATGTCAGTGGTTTACATGGAGTAGTCGTAGACCTGTAGGGGTCCCTGTGAGCCCCCAGGAGTCCTGAAATCCACATACTCTCCATGCAAACATGAGGACACTCTGCTCTTCTCACTGGGGTGAGATTTCTAGTAATGGTGCTATAAAAGTGACAGGCAAAACCCACTGAATTAAGATAGTGGCACCACACCATGCTNTGTCCTCNATGGCTGGGCACTCGCAGAGAGACAGCTCCAAAACCAAGTGGAGACAGCTCAGTCAAAGCCGAGTCCCCACAGGGTAGGAAAAATTATTCATTTCGTTAAGTTTCAACTTTGAGAACATGTACTCTCAATATTTTTTTTTCTTTTGGTGAGGAAATGAGAGGTAGCCTTTATGAGACACTCTTGTATACCAAATATCATGGCTGCCTTGAGGGAACGCTCCCCTCCCCCCAGAGATTACCAGTTCTTACATAAAAGACTGACAGAGTGTGGTTATTCAACTTGGCAGACATTTTCTCACAGTGTTTGACAGACATTTCTTGGAAATGAGTGAAGACTGTCATTTCAAGTAAACAGTGAGCAATATTTGTTACCAGTGATGCAGTGTGAGCAGATGAGCAATATTTGTTACCAGTTGAAGCAGTGTGAGCAAATGAAGCCGTATTTGTTAACAGAGATTCAGTGTGAGCAGATGAGCCGTATTTGTTAACAGAGATGCAGTGTGAGCAGACAAGTAAAAGTTACAATTTTGGCACTTGTCTCTGCCATCATGATACCAGCAACTTCCCAGTTCTTGAACATTTTTTATCTGGTAAGATTGATGGTGATCTCAACAAATGCAGAATTTCAGGAGTTTGGGGCGGGGGAGGGAAGAGGAGACAGGGTTAGAACAGTGTCTCTCTCCGTGACTTGGCTGGCCTTGAACTCCTTGTCCTCCTGTTCAGCCCTCCTAGATCACAGGTGTTTGCTCTCATGTCTAGCTAACTGTTTTGGTAATTATATAATTAAACATTTCAACATTTGGAAGGTCTAGTGTATTGGAACAGCATTTCCCAATAACCAATGCATCATCTTATAAAATCATACATGACAGAAGAAAAATGCAGAAAGACTAAGAGAAATAATAATTCCAAAAGTATAAGCTGTGTGTATGGTGTCATGTGCCTGCAATCCCAGCATTTGGGAGGCTGGATCAGGAGGCTTGGGAGTTTGAGATCAGCTCAAGCTACACAGTACACTCTTCCTCAAAAAGCTGGGGACAGGGGTGAACATGACAGCTCAACAGGTAGANACTAGCCTTGTGGCCTGATTCGATTTCATAGACCCACATAGCAGAAAGAGAGAACCAACTCCAGCAAGTGGTCCTCTGGCCTCCACATGTGTGTGTGACACACATACATAAATAACTTTAAAAACACACACACATACAACCACGCACGTGCACGTACTTGTGCACACACCAGAACTGTTTCAGAGTCTACTGTGCAACTAACATTTTAAAAACTACCTCTTATCAACTTCTTTAAAAAACTTAGATCAGTTTAGGTTTATAGCAAAAGTGAGAGGAAGCTGTGTGTGTGGCTCATACCTGTAATCTCAACAGTTAGGAGGCTGAGGCAGGATGATCACTGTGAGTTTGAGGTGAGTTTAGACTATACAGTGAGTTCTAGGTCAGCCTGTGCTGCAGTGAGATCTTGTCTCAGAAAGCTGAAGAAAGGAAAGGAAGGAAGGAAAGAAGAGGAAGAAAGAAAAAAGAAAGAAAAATTGAGAGTTGTAAGCGCCCACACTTACCGGGCCGAGGTCACCTGGTATGACCACGAGGAATGAAATCAGGNTAGGTTGGAGGGGCCACAGCACAACCGAGGCTGTGACAATTTTATTAAGAGGAACCAGACTTTTTATACCTTTATTAGAAACAGAAGATAATAGCAACTGTCAAGATCAATACAGTTGTAGTTGCCAGGACACAGTGATGTTTGCAAGCCATACAGGGTACACAAGATTGTGTCTAAGACCAATTGTCTGTCAGCTTCCGTGTTTCCTTGACTCCTAAGGGAACATACAGAGGAACACATAGCAGCCTGGATGCTTCATTGCCTGAAGGAGTGCGTCAGTCTCTCAGGAACTGGAAGGTTCACTGTGCCCCAGGAGCCATGGATTCTAGCCTTTCAAGGCAGCTAGGCCAACCCAACTCCATGGTTCCCTGCAGAGATGATCGTACAGAGTGTTTACATCTGCTCCCAAATCTAGGTTCCTTTATTGTCAACACCTTCTATTAATATGTTTGCTACTAAATGTAGCATTAAAACGAACAAATATTAGATACATTTTTTCATGTTATTACTATTTTGCCAGTAATGTANATTGAACTCCTGAGCTCTGAAATAGTATTATTAAGTTTCTACTTTACACACACTTCCTTATTTCAGCCTAACGTCCCTTCTCTGTCCTAGGATGCCATTGGGTCTGAGGTTATCATCTCCTGAGTTCCTGTCAGTTTCTGAGCCTTTTCTCAATTTTGATGACCTTGACAGTTTTGAGGAGTCCTAGCCAGGCATTTGATGACAGAATGATGTCTTTCTCATGAGGCCTCCTGTAAACCTTCATCACACTTGCCCTCAACAGTACTGCTGCGATTTTCCACACAAAGTGTCCTTTCCTCCAATCCAGGTCCCTCTTTGGAAGGAACTTCTTGTGGTCTTTATAGCGTCAAAGAAGAATCCTGTAATTATCTTGAAGGACTATTAAAAATACCTTTCCAACCACTGACCATACAACCAAAATATAACAGTTTTTAAATGTTATGGGTTTAATGTAATGGTTTTTACGATTGTGGATTCCAATGGATTTAAACATTTCAAATTTTCCTCAATTTTAATTTCTAATATATTAATAACAAAGGTTAGGAAAGAGAACCCATGTAAACNAAAGTTCCTGAGGTTCCTCGATTATTCTAAAGAGAACAGAGGACCTGTAACCACAGCACCCGGGATCCAGTTGCATTACAGTTAAACTTTTGTGACCCAAAAATGAAAGAATCGTTTTCAGAGAAAGCAAGCCAAAGCTGAATTCTAAAGGCTTAATGAGTAAACTGGCTATTCCTGAATTTTCCTTTTGAGAAATGTAATTTTTACACCTGCAGAAAATTGGTTCCTCAACCAATAACTGCGTTCACAGGTAACTGTTTGCAAGAGCACTTCATTATTTGGTTTAAAAATGACAGGTAGCCAGGTGTGTTTGCAGAAAGTCTGGGCAGAAAATACATCAATCGATGCATATGCATG
>LZPO01116608.1:431238-444017 GCA_001675575.1 Neotoma lepida | reverse complement strand
GAGAAAAAAATGCTCAAGAGTTGGGGGACTCCAAGGGAGAAATACCCAAGATTGAGGGTTTCTATTTATACCAGAAACTTTGGGTGGGCTAGAGATGTAATCCATGGGCAAAGTGTTACCTTGTGTGCACAGGTCCTGGGTCTATCCCAGCACTGCACAAACCAGGCCAGGGTGTACTCCTGTGTGTGTATATATATGTATGTGTGTGTGTGTGTGTGTGTATACATATATATGTGTGTGTGTGCATATATATATATATACATATATGTGTGTATATGTGTGTGTGCATATATACATACATATATATATATATGTGAACATTTTAGGACAAAGAAAAGCCAGGTTTGGGAATTTTAGAAAAGATTTTAGAACTTTAGAAAGGATTTATCCTTAAAAAGAGACATCTCACTTAGTTCAGAGGAAACAGAAAAAAAAGAAAAAGAGATAATAATAATAAAATCTAGTTGTAATCTGAGTATGGTGGTACATATCTGTAATCCAGTGCTTGGGAGGTTGAGACAGGAGGATTACAGGTTCTAGGCCAGCCTGGGCTACATAGAGAGCCCCCCCATCAGAATGGAAATAAAATCCTAATGGAAATTCGAGAACTGTAAAATGCAGTAACCGAAACCTTAACCAAATGAAGAACTCAGTAGGAGGAGGGCTGGCAAGATGGCTCAGTGGGAAGAGGCATTTGCTGCCTAACTGAGGAACTGAGTTCAGTCCAGGAACCCACCTGGTGCTGACTGTGAGGGCTGACCGAACTCCTGGGGAGCCTCTGCCGTACCAGTTGAATGTAACTAACTCAAGTCAGACTTCATCTCTTATTGATTCTCCTTCCTTCTGTCAAACTGTAAAGGAAAAAATGTCTTTACTTATACTTTAATTTAAAATAAAATAGTTTTAATTAGCACTGGAAATCTGAGAGACAGTGGTTTCGAGAGCTTTTGAAAAACGGAACTTTTTTTTTCATTTTTAAGGACTCAAACGTGACACNACCAATAGAACAAGATGTGTCCCGTTGAGGGACAGCTGCGTACACAGGACTGAATGTTTGAGTGAAGAAAAATGGTCAGCATGGCTTTGACCATGACTTTATGATGGGGTNGAGAACAAGAAAGAATGGGATAGGCTCTTAAATAAAACAGTGAATGCACATTCATCACTGAACGGTGAAGAGCATTCACCTTGGATATAGAACTTGTTTATTTCATAATTGTGCTAGAAAGATGACTGTTCAAATGATATATTTACATGTGTAATAATTTAGAAATTCCATCTTATTGTTTTCCTATTCTAAGGTGAAACAATGCATTTAATAATTTGGGAGTTGGGATATACTTTTTTTTAATGTCCTTTAAAAAAGTTTTACATCTATTGATAAGAAAACAAAGGGAAGGAAAAAAGAAAACAAAAATAAATGAAAGAAAAATTACAATATGACATAGATGAGAGAGACATGATCCTTATAAAAATTGTCTCTCCTTTTTAAGAAAAGTATGCTTTTGCTATTAAAAGTCATACAAGTTCATGGGAACTGGGGATAAAAACAGATAACAAAGAAACAAAATTGATATTTCACTCTACACCCAAAGATAGTCACTTTGAATGTTTTGATCTTTATCTTTCTAGAACTTATCTATGTGTGTGCTAGGATACACAACAGAGGCTTGCTTTAGAAACAGAAGAATTAGGGCCAAGACAGCTTGTGACTATGTGTATGTGTTTTCGTGTGTGTGTGTGTGTGTGTGTGTGTGTGTGTGTGTGTGTGTGTGTTGTTACTTTGGAGACCAAAGAGTTTAAAAGAAAGAACTGGCCTGCTGTCCTGGTTGGGTTCCATTGTATCAATACATCTCCGTGCTGATCTGTTTCATAACATTAAGCATCCCCTACATCCTATGTACTGANTTAGGGCCAGCATAGCGTGGGCCTGTGCTCCTCCCATGATTTTACCAAAGAGAGGAGGACAGGGCCTGGTACAGAAGCTGTTTGTCACCTACATGTGACTTCACAGCAGAGACTATGTGGAAGAGCTGGAGGGGGCAGCGTCTCTTCTTGGAGGACAGTCTGGGTCAGCACAGCTGTTCGCTCACTAAGGCTATCACCTCAGGATCTGAGGAAAGGGCTACTGTGTTGTCACTGGGTAATAGCTGTACACTGAACATGGCACGCTAAGTAAGTAGTACTCTATGTGCCCTCTTCAGTGACTCTGTCATCAGCCAGCATTTCCTGAGCACTTACTCTGCAGTCAAGAGGTTGAGTCCTCAGGCCAAGCCTGCTAGATAGAATCTCCTTCACAGATGAGGAAACTAAACTTCAGAGAGAGCTGCTCAAGGTCACCTGACTGCAAGTAACAGCCAACACCTCCAAACCCTCAACTGTCCTNTCAGATGAAACTTACCACTTCTAGTTAATAAGCACCCATGCAGCTCCCCAGATTCAGTCCTGAATTTTCGCATGAGTGCTGCTTTGTAGGCATTTAAACAACAAAGCCACTATGAAAAATATTTACCAATAGAAAACTCACTGTTTCCTTTTTTGTTTTTGGGACAGGGTCTCTTTATGTAGCCCTGGCTGTCCTTGAACTTGCTCTGTAGACCAGGCTGACTTTGAACTCACAAAGATCCACTTGTCTGCCTCCTGAGCGCTGGGATTAAAGGCGCATGCCACCACACTTGGCCGGTTTTCGTATTTTTAAATTTTCCTTGAGGCAGAGTCTCCTGTATCCCAGGCTGACCTCTAGCTCACTTTGTAGCCCTGCATGACCTTGACTTGGTCCTGGTGCGCTACATGGGTGCTTATTAATTAGAAATGAGACCCAGGAATCATGATGCTGCAAGAGAGAGGCCTTGGCGGGTAGAGCCAAGGTGCCCCACAGCAGGTGAGAGACAGAGACATCATGCAGACAGCGCTCAGTGAAGAGTTTTATTTGGTGGGGGAAAGAGAGAGAGAGGAGAGAGAAGGGGGGAGAGATGGGGAGGAGGTGCGCACTACCTCATGGTGAGAGGGAAGAGAGAGAGAGAGAGAGAGTGAATGAGGAGGAGTCCTTTCTTAAAGGGAATGGGAATGCTAGGCGGGCCAGGGTATTATCTGCTTATTGGCCAGGATTCCAAGAAGTGGATCTGAATGCTAGCACCAGGGGTGCACCATGCCTAGTTTCATGCAGTGCGAGGAAGGAACTCAGGGCTTTTGCGTGTGAGGCAATCACTCACCTACTGAGCTCCACCCCAGCCCAGAAGTTCCCACTTTGTATTTTAAATTCATGTTATTGGAGCTAACTTCCTTTGGAAAAGTCTTCACTAATGAGTGCATTTCATTTTTCTTTCTGATGTTTCTAAAGAAAAAAAGTAAATCTTGCTCTCTATGGGGTTTTAATGTGATGAAATAAAAGGGAACACTGACATTACCATTGTAACTGTGGGGCAGTTCTGTGGGTCCATTGTTGTGCAGCCTCAGTACTGTCCTCTTGAGCGTTTTCATCATCCTGGGCTGTGAACATTAAAGAGCAACTTCACATTCCCCCAATGATCGTGTTTGTAAAGGAAAGAGAGCCTATATTTCACTTTATTTGCTTTATACGAGTGAACACATAATTGTTTTTCTTCTATGGGGGGGGTATTAGCTAATATAATGGCAANTGCAGAACCTACTGACAAAGGTCTGTAATTTGTGAAACAGCTGAGTGGGCACAATTCTGATTTCCAGTTGCCCTCAGCACTCTAGTGCACCTCTGATAATGCTTTCTCTGGGCGTAGGTTTGCATTGATAAAAATCACATCCACACACAAAGTGCTGGCTTAATTATAAGAACCACATACCAAGCGTGAGGTTTNACAGTTCCTTTTTACATTATGCTTTCTGATTGCAGATGAGACAATTCTAACTGATTTCAAAAGAGTAGCATAGCTTTGGAGCAGTAGGGCTGTGAGTCCCATTCTCTCTTACACTAAGACACCCTTTGCCCTTTTCCTGTGCCTTCTGGGCACTGGTTTCCCTGAGTGGTGATTCCGTGGCCTCTCAAAGTCCCTGCTATGACTCTAATGTCAGGCAAGTGTACAAGGTTTCCTGTCTGAGTTAGGGTTTCTGTTGCTGAAAGGAAGCACCATGAGGAAAAAGCAAGTTGGGGAGGAAAGGGTTTATTTGGCTCACACTTCCACATTGCTGTTCCTCACCAAAGGGAGTCCACACAGGAACTCAATCAAACAGGGCAGGATCCTGAAGGCAGAAGCTAATGCAGAGGCAATGAAGGAGCTGCTACTTACTGACTTGTCTTCATGGNTTGCTCAGCCCACCTTCTTATAGAACCCAGGACCAGCATCCCAGGGATGGCGCCACCCACCATGGGCTGGACCCTCCCCCATTGATCACTAAATGAGAAAATGCCTTATAGCTCATGGAGGCCTTTCCTCAGCTGAGGCTCCTTCCTCTCTGATGACTCTAGCTGTGTCGAGTTGACACACAAAACCAGCCAGTACACTTTCCTATGCTTTGGGATGCAGGCATGGGTGGAGCAAGTTAATTAGTTCCCATTNGGAAAGACATTTCTTTGCATACTCAACTGACTTGGCCTCAGCCAAATCACTTGAGTTCAAAATAGTAATTATGAAAATGGCCAAGCCAGGCAGAGTGATGCACACTCCAAATTCTGGAGACTGAGGCAGGAGGAATACTATGAGTTCTAAGGCAGCCTGAGCTAGATAGTGAGTTCCCAGCCAGCCTAGGCTACATAGACCCTTTTCTCAAAAGCAACAACAAAAATAGTTTAGACTCTGAGGCATGCCCCAGCCACTGTTCTAAGTATGTTTTCACCCATAATTCTGTGAGGCAGAAGCAAATGACCATTTTCCACATGGGATAGCTAAGGAACAGAAAGACCATGTAATGTGCCTCAAGTGCCCAGTTAATAAGCAGTATTCCAAGCAGGCACAGTTAGCTCTTCTCAGCAGGAGGGGCCCTTGAGAGAGTATTGGGGTTAAAGCAGAAACTCCTCCACTCAAAGCCTGGAATCCCTCCATGGCTGAACAGTGTTGTGGCTCAGCCAGGGTTAGGCAAAGGCCTGGAGATGGGAGACTCCAACCAGGGAAGGTTGAAGCATGGCATTTGTTGAAGCATAGCCATTTGTTATGTACAAGCCTGCGTCCTTACCCTACTCTCAAAACACTGAGCCATTGGGTCGTTACCCCAAAGTCACCATCTAAATCACCCTGTAACAAATTTTCAAATTAAATGAGTCCAAAGAAAACCACAACTCCTCTTTCTTTGTTTTAATTATAGCCACTTGGAGCAAGTGATTATTTGGAGCTGGCGAAGAATTTTGATACAGTATTTGTAAGAAACATTCCACAGTTTTCCCTGGCAAAGCGGACTCAAGCACGACGGTTCATAACTCTCATTGATAACTTCTATGACTACAAGGTAAGGATGGACTCCATTTTCACAGGACTGTNAAGTCACATGACCTGGGTCGGAATCCCNGCTGTACCAATTGCTTTACTGCAGTGCCTCAGTTTTCCTATCTGTAAATAGGGGCTAACAGTATCTACCCCCAAATAGTTATTGTGAGGACCACACAGGTTGGTTCATGTAAAGTACTTAAAACAGCACTTGGCCCAAGCTGAATGCTGTGTACTTCCTATTAAAAATAGCAGCAGCTAGGGTCAGGCCCCATCAAAAATCACTCTGCTGCTATGTTAGTGTCCCGTCATCCTACAAGTAGGACTGTGTAGACCAGGCAGAGTACTCNGTGCACATGCGTTCTCTTGACTGCGTGGTTGGACTGAGAATGACGAATGACCCTTTGCCTTGTTGAAATGCTCCTTGTGGACTTCCCCACCCCCAACCCAGGAACTAACTGGCAAGAGACATCATGCTGCTCTGTTTTTAATCCCTGTGTCTTAGCAGGCAGTGCAGAGCCCTTGCCTGCCCACAAAAGGCAATATAGCCTAGTGGTTAAAGAGTAGACCCTGGCACCAGGATGTCCTGAGGACTGGCTTGGTCTCTGAGCATTGGCTGCCTTCTCTAGAAGGATAATAATACTTGTGTGATTTTGTGAGGATGAAGGGATTATATAAAGTACTAAGAACCTAGTGTGGCAGGTAGTGCCACAAGGCGAGCCCCTCTCACAGGGTATACCACTAAAAAGAAGACACCCACAGTAAAGATAGGATAAGCATTTTTTTAAACTACTGATTAGCCTCCCTCATCTTTGCACAGAATTAGAGAAGTAATTTTAAAATTGAGGAACTTTGTAGGGAAGGAGGCATGTAAGAGAAGACANGACAGTTTAATGTTTCATTTACTCTTTCATCCAGTGACCTCTGTGACCCTGAGCAAGGTGCGAGGCTGAAAGTCGATGGCAATTGAGATGCTGTGTTTGCCATCCTAGAGCCTGGGGTCCAGGATCTGAGCAGCATGAATCTCATGTCTGTGGAAATCATGTTCAGTTTCCTTTCAGGATGAGCACTGGGACACAGAAAGAGGGCTGTGAGCCTTGAGGTCCAGGGATAGTTGAGAGAGGCCCAGGGAAGTCCTTTGTAGTCCAGTTGCATTGGAACCATCAGGGCCACTTAAAATCCAGATTCCAGAGCCACCTAATCCCCACCCTAGCAAATGAGGACCAGGCACGGAGCCAGAAGCTCACGTTCACATATTCCCAAGGTGCTTCTTATAATGTTCAGGGGGTGGAGAGCTGATTCCAGCACAGGGCAGGAGGGGCAGCCTGGGATGGGAGCAGGGGTTGCTAAGCATGAAAGGCAGCCTATGGGCTCTGGTGAGGTGGCCCAAGAAAGCCTGCTGAGGGCATGCAGCAAAGGCCGCATGAGCAGGGGCTCAGGAGAAGCAGACACTGACTGGGGCTCCAGGCTCATCGATGTGAGGTGCTGCCCTGTGCTCAAGGCAGGTTTACACCCACCGAGTGCAGCCTAAGAGGCTGGAGGATATCGCTGTTTTCACAAGGCCAAGGCTTCTCGAGGAATAGAGTGGAATGGTGTTGGAATAGAGGGTGAAGGCTCAAATCGTTTATGTTTCAGCTGAAACGCCTTAAAGAAAATCTGTTCCCTGTTGCTCAGCCTGTCACTCAGTCCTCTCCCACCTTTCCACTTATTTAAATGAGTGAAAGCTTACCTGGCAGTGTGAGGGAACACTCAAACTACCCCCGGCATTTATTCTAACTAAGCCACACATTTAGATTTTACTCTCTTTTAAAGTATAGGCAAAATTATCTTATTTCAGAAATTGAGAGCATTAAGCAGACATTATTCTAGAATGTATTCACGAAGATTTGTGAAATAGGACATTTCCATTTAAGTAACGGGAAAAGTGTCATTTGTGATTGCAAGAATTTATGGAAATAAAATGGGAATGCTAGTTCCTAAAGTCAACATGTTTTAAAGTATCGAGGTATTTGCTTGAATGATGATTTTTGAAAGGCTAACAGCAAATCTAGGTTCTTTAAACATCCAGAGAGGTATGTTTGGAGCTGGGCATGTGTATATGCCTATTGCCCTGGTTTGTGGGAGGAAAAGGCAGGAATGTAATGAATTGGAGGACAGCCTGACCTATATTGCAAGATCTGCTTGGAAACACAAAATGAAATGAAGAATTATGATTTGTTTCTGAAGGAGTGGACATACAACGTATAAAAGATAGAAACTGTTTTCAAGCTATGATCATGTCTGTACACTCCCTGAATCCTGAGATCATGAAAGGAAGTTGATGTACAGATCTGTGAAGAGGCCCTGGCAGGCTGCTAATAGATAAAATGTCTGCAGGGGCTGGAGAGATGGCTCCATGGTCAAGAGTGCGGCCTGCTCTTCCAGAGAACCCAAACCTATGTTAGGCACTTACAACTGCCTCTTAACTCTGGCTCCAGAGGAAACGACACCCTCTTCTGAACTCTGCAGGCACCCATGCACATACCCACACACAGACATATGTAACTGAACCTAAATCTTAGGAAGAGAAAAGGGTTTGGGCAGATCTTCCTGGAACCATCATGACCCCAAAGCCTCCACCTCTTAATGGTCTTGCCTGGAGNTGTTTTGGAGGAGCCAACAACACCCAAACCGTGGCAGCAAAGGCAAGAGCCCTGGAGTAGGACCTGGGGATCCGGACTGAGACCGCCACAGGCCTGGGCTTCCCTGTGTAAAGCCCTTGCTGTCTGTGTCCCAGCGTGGTCTAAGATGTGCAGAAATGTGTTGAAAAGTGCTGTGTGGTTTTCAAACCATCACTTAAGTACAAACTACTAGGAAAAAACAGACATTTTAAAAGCAAAGGCCCAAGCTCCTTATGTGACAAACAGGTTTTTATCTTGTGAGAGATTTTTCTCTCGACTCGAGTGTGGTGTCCACCCTGTGCTCCTTTTCCTGGTTCAGGTGCGCATAGTTTGCTGTGCNGCAGCTCCTATCTCAAGCTTATTTTTGCATCAACATCATGACAGTGAGTTGGAGCAAAGCAGAATACTGATGGACGATTTGGGGCTGAGCCAGGTAGGTGATATTAACATAATTTCATTTTATTATAAAGCAGCTTGTTGGTTTGGTGTTTGCAGAAGGAGCCATTGAGTTGATGCTTTCTAGCCAGCTTCACTGCAATGTCAGCACACGTAGAGTCTGGTCTTAAAGGCCCTGTTGAGTGTGTAGCCCAATGCTTCATTTTCACATGGCAGAAATAGAGTCCCACAGAGTACCTAGCAAGTCCCAGCTTAAAAAAAGAAATCCATGGTTCTTTCCCAGACTTTCCGTTAAGCAAACATTTGCAAAGCACCTCTCGGTGTCAGGCTCAGGTACTCTATAGGAAACACACTGATGTGGTCTGGGCTTTTCTGGAGTTTGGATTCTAAATTCATTCTAGGCCAAGCTATCAACCATTGATCTATTAGTCAAAAATTCAACTGGGGCTGGAGAGATGGCTCAGCAGTTAAGAGCATTAACTGCTCTTTCAGAGGACCTGGGTTCTATTCCCAGCTCCGACATGACAGTTAACAACTGTCTGTACCTCCAGTTCCAGGGGATCTGATGCCCTTTTCTGGTTTCCATGTGTTTTGCATGTACATGGTGCATAAACATACATGCAGGCAAGGCACCCATACAAGTAAATAAAAAATAATTAAGTATTAAAGAATAAATTTCAGTTGTCAGCACTGACCCCAAGAATGGGCTCACATTCGTCTAGGCCCAACAGTAAATTCTTGTTGACTTGAATAGACATTATTCATCCTAAGAGTTTGAGAGGAAGGGGCCAATAATGCTTTAAAAAGATNAACCTTGAAAACCGGATTGCGTTGTATGTCCCAGTCTTCAGGCCACTGTAGCGAAATACTGTAACGTGCATGGCTTATCCGCCACGGAGCTGTTTCTCCCAGTCTAGAGTCAGAGCTCAGGTTGTTTTCCCTTAAACCTCACACGATGGAAGGAGGGAAAGAGCTCCCTGGTTTTCTNTTGTGAAGACACCAATCCTGTTCTGGGGACCCCACAACTCAAGACCTGATTAACCCCTTAGTCTCTGTCACCACTCCTTTGGGGGTTAAGGTTTCGACATGGACAGTTTGTGGTGATGTAGGAATAGCTGCTTAAACCCCCATGTGGAAGCCACAGTCAATGCACCCAAGGAGCTAGTCAGTCAGATTAGTTTCTCATCATAGGCTTTTAAAATTTCTGTAAGAGTCAGGCTTCAGACTTTGGGGCCCATTGTGGAGAGATCAGGGAATGTGGCCTCAGGGTCCTAGAGTCACAGTGACTTTGTGGGGAAGGCGGGCTTAGGGAAGGCAGGCTTAGGGAAGACGGGCTTAGGGAAGACGGGCTTAGGGAAGATGGGCTTAGGGAAGACAGATTTAGGGAAGATGGGCTTGGGGAAGATGGGCTTAGGGGAAGATGGGCTTAGGGAAGATGGGCTTAGGGAAGATGGACTTGGGGAAGATGGGCTTAGGGGAAGATGGGCTTAGGGGAAGATGGGCTTGGGGGAAGATGGGCTTAGGGAAGACGGGCTTAGGAGCATTGAATTTGTCTCTGAAAGAATGTAAGAGCAAACCCCCAAGGAGAGAAAGAAAAATCCTCATGATCATAAGCCCATGTTGGTGTCCCCAGCCCCAGGGTGTTGACTGGCTTTACAGTGGGAGGGGCCCTCAATCTATCCTTCAGCAAAAGGACCAATATCCCAGTAGCCAAGGACCAAAAACGGCTCTAATCTTTGCAAAGTTGGATTTCAGGCAGGCTTTCCAGAGCCAGGACCCACAGGACCTTCAGTCACTCAGTCTGAAAAAGGCTCTTCAGAGATCTGTCCCCTGGGGCTTCCTAACTTTGTAGAACTGCTGGGTTTCTTTTTTGGGTTGTTAAGACAGATATTGCTTTGAACTTGCAATCTTCCTGTCTTAGCCTATGGAGTTCTGGGATTATAGGGTAAGTCACCATGCCTAGCAAAACTATCATTTTTGCCGTTAGCTACTTTTGGAGAGAGATTTCTTTCCAGCATGTTCCTTTAGAGTTTGCAGAGAACTTCCTTTCTGAGCAAAATCTTTTTGGCTTCTCTGTTTCAGCTTTGATCTGGTATTTTTCTTTTCTTTTTCCTTCCTGGTTCTGTTGATTACCTATTAGTTTAGATCAGTTAACACTTTAGTCCCATTTAAGAGATTTTGTATGAAAAAATATGGGAAAATATATTATCTAAATAGGTAAGCCTGAAGGTTATCTCAGCCTGGGTTTGGTCCACAAGNTTCNTCTGGAGTAACCGGTTCTCACTGGGGCTTGNTGTGTTTGTCTGCTCTGGTCTCAGGACTCGGCAGGGCTCTCCATGTTCACTGGAGAGGAGGAAATCTTTGCATTTCAGCGCACAATTTCCCGACTCACAGAGATGCAAACCGAGCAGTACTGGATCGAAGGGGACAGAAGCAAGAAGTAACGTCACTTTCACAGGAATAAAAACAAGTGACTGGTGAAGGCTGTGAAGTGGCACTGTGAGACTTGACGAAATCATCTCATCATCATCGATTATGCACTTTGTCCCCCAGACTCTTGTCACCTGAGGCAGTGGATGAGTACACTGAAGTCTTGTCTTGTAGACCCATGTTTTGCCCATTTATTTGGACTTATTTCTACATCATACAATGAAATCATCACTCCTGAAGATTACTATAAAACCTGACGTGTTAGCACCTGACTGAACCTTTAACATACAAACACACAGCAAATGTGGGACGCCTGGGCATCTCTAAGCTTTGGCTACAGAGTAGTCACACCTTAGAAATACATTTGCTNTAAGAAGCAGGTGGAATCCTACTTTTCAGTTTAAAACAAAGAAAGCTTTCCAGAAACTGAAGGGAAAAGCATTTTACATTGGTCTCTGTATTCCTGCTTGTTGGTTGGTTACGAATTGCAATCACCCACAGGCCTGTGGTTTCCTCAGTGCTGGAAAGAAGCTGTGTTCTAACCCCTAGATCCAGGTTGGCAGGCAAGACCTGGCCACGTGAGGACATGGATTACAAAACCAGCAGGTAAGGAGCAACTAACAGGCAGGTCTCCTGTCTGCTAGCCACGGAGGGCTGGGACCAGGAACATGACTGTGGGAGCACTAGAGGAGGCAGAGCCAGAGCCACACCGCTGCAGAGTGAACCCCATCACCCAAGGTGCCCTACTCTGTTCACTCACACCTGCTCTCACTGCAGAGTTCACTGCCTGCCCTCGATGCTGAGTCTGCAAACAGTTGGACCTCATAGGAAACAGGAGAACACTTGACCAATCTGTAAATAAAAGCTGATTTCTCCCTCATCGAGTTTGTGTGAGTCATTTAAGTAAAACCCGTCTTTGCTAAATATTATCACAACAGGGTTAAGGTTGTGGTTATTAAAGGNCTGGAGAGCGGGTTCAGCAGTGAAGAGTGTTTGCTGCTCTCTCAGAGGGCCAGAGNTCAGTTCCCAGCATCCAAGTCAGAGAGCTCAAAACATCTGTAACTCCAACCCCAAGGGATCGGATGCCTTCTTCCAGCCCCCAGGGCACCCGCATGCTCAGTCCACATACCCACACAGACATCTTCCAGCCCCCAGGGCACCCGCATGCTCAGTCCACATACCCACACAGACATCTTCCAGCCCCCAGGCACCCGCATGCTCAGTCCACATACCCACATAGACAAACATGCATGNACGTAAATAAAAAAAATAAGTTGTATTTTTAAAAGAGAAAGAGAATCTTAAATCCTGGACCAGTGAGATGGCTCAGCAGACAAAAGGGCTTGCTGCACAACTCTGACAACCTGAGTTCAATCTCTGGGACCCACAGTTGAAGGACAAAACGAGATTCTCAATGTTGTCCTCCGACTGACACACTTATGCCTGTAGTCAACATACATACATGCTCATAATAAATAAATTAATTTTTAAAAAGACCCTCTTAATCTCTCTTCGGAAAAGAAAAACTATGAGACCCCCAAATGATANGAAAATCAACTATTTGGGAGANTAGTCAAACAATCATATGCCTGTCAATGTAAATAGGTTCTTTGAGGCTATTTGTCATCTAATAATCTGTCCACATCTTTCTGTTTTGGATATTAACTCTTTTATGTCAAGCAGATAGACGAGTGGGGTACCCAAGCATGGAAAAAAGTTTGAGTTAGGGCTTCCAAAAGTTAAATGTGGTGGAACACTGTATGCATGTACACATGCATGTATACAGATGGATGGATGGATGGATGGATGGATGGATGGATGGATGGATGGATGGGTGGGTGGATGGATGGATGGATGGATGGATGGGTGGATGGATGGATGGATGGATGGATGGATGGAT
>LZPO01116608.1:418571-430823 GCA_001675575.1 Neotoma lepida | reverse complement strand
ACAGATGGACAGAGGACTGACAGAAAAAAATAACTGTCCCTGAGTGTGTGGTATTGGTGGCACAGTGCCCCACTCCAGTTCTTTGTTCCAAGTCAGGGTTTAGACCGTGAAAGCTTGTTGGAGGTTCCAGTGAGAAAACACAATACTATGTGCGCATGACAGCAAGATGGGCCTCTGCTGGAGAAGCTTCAACAGTGCAAAGCTTCAGGAAGGACACGTGAATTGAAGAGGAAAAGGTGGGTGTTGTGGGATATTCCTTTACACTGTGTGAAGATGTGTCACTGTGATTGGNTTAATAAAAACTGAACNACCAATAGCTAGACTAGATTTCCAGGCACAGAGGATGCTGGGAAGAAGAAGGATGGAGACACCAGGAGACTTGGAGAAAGCAGCATGGGCAATACGGAGTAAAGGTAACCAAATCATGTAAAAGAAGATTAAAAGGTATGGGTTAATTTAAGTTATAAGAGTGAGTTAGAAACAAGCCTAAGCTATTGGCCAAGCTTTCATAATTAATAAATCTCTGTGTCATTACTGGGGAGCTGATGGTCCTGACAAAAAGTCTGCCTACATATGGTATCCAACGTATATCCACATAAGGCCTGAGAAAGCTAAAAAAGTTTGGAACACAGAGTCAAACACAGCTTCCTGGTGCGGCTTCCTGGTGCAGCTTCCTGGTGACCAAGGTCTCTCTGGTAGGGTCAGCATACAGAGACTGTCTGGGGACTGGAGCCAGCCGCCAGCACCATGCACCAGCACCATGCTCTAAGCTGAGCCACATTGGAAGCTGACATAGCAGTTTAAGATTTGTCTCATGCCATCAGAAAGCACTGCAGATGCTTAGTAAATCCAGGTCCAACACAGAAAACAATGTTTAAAAATGTGCTTAAATGCTGAAGAAAGGTAAGAAACAGTGTATAGACAGTCATAGAAAAAATAAATAGTTTAAAAATAATAAAGTCTTTAAAAANAAAATAAAATAATATTTTTTAAAAAGCCACGTAAAAGTGGGAAATACATAGGGCATCTGGATCCTGTATGGTGTTTTGTTGACTTGGAATTATTTGAATGTTAATGAACAGAGGATGACAGCTGATGAAAGACATTGGATTGTAGAAGGGACTGCTGAATTAAACCAGCCTAGATACTTTAGAAGTGCCTTAACTTTAAAATGGAAGTAAAAAAAAAATGTATTACTTTGGGGAAGAGGTTATGCTTTTGTTTCCACGTAAAATAAAAGGCTGTGGATTTGTTCAAGGTTAGAAAGGATCAGGTTTGATCAGGGAAGACCCCCTGAAAATCCTGGCTTAGACATAAAAAATAAACCTAAGAAAAACTACAAGACAGGTGACATATATTTTACTTGCTCAAACATAAAACAAAAAAATCATCTTTGGCTGGCTTGTNTACAACACACACTCCATACTGGTATTAATGCAGATATGTATGTTACCTTTGAAAGTTTGTGTGTTTTCAGACAAGGGGACCAGATACCATTGAAAATGGGTGGCACGGGCGATCCAGCCTCTCAGAGCGCCTCTGTTGCAGTTTCCTCAGAGTTCTGCATCCAGAACAGTTTCAGGGCTGCTGGGGCTGCTGGCTGAGATGGTCCAGGCTCACAGACTACTCCAGCCAGACTTCAGATAAGCCCTACATTTTCCCATCACATCGAGAGGACTTGACNATTATCTTAATTTTCTCAGGGTCCCCTAAAGATGTCACCTTCAGACAACAGGAAGCAATCTAGAGAACACAGCACCCACATTCTTAAGAGGTGGGGTGAATGGTTTTTGATCATCCAGTGGGTTACGGATGTTAGTCATCACTTAGGGGGGTTGGTTACAAATTGTTATTAGTCATGGTCAGGAAAAAAAAGCTACATAAAGGCGATTAGAGTCAAGGATCTCTTTCTGAAGGGAAAAAGGAGGATATAATATAGAAAAGGCTAGATTATTGAGTCTACTTTTAAACAACCTTTAGTCTCAAATATTTTACATTGGTATGATTTTGTATATTGATAAAAATTTAAGGTTATTTTTGTTATACTGTATATATGTTTCTGTTCTTATTTAAGATATTGTACCTATACAGCTCATTTAAAAATGTTAAGTTTTAGTCTTTGAAAACAATTTAGGATAATAAAGAAATAGAGGTTAATAGTAGTCATCTATAACAATCTAACTTAGAGTCATTTTAGGTGTTTTCAAGGTCATACAAACATATATTTTAGATAGATAGGTGATCTTCAAACACTTCAGAGACCTACAGAATATGACATTTAAAATCTTTTAATAACATAAGGCTTTTCATGACAGTGAGACATGTCTGCTCCTGGCAACATCAATCTACTTCATAAAAGGATGATGGGCATTGAAGAACCTCCATATAGAGTTTGCTTTCTTTGTAGCAAAAGCTAGTCATTTGGCCAGGGGCTGCCCTTNCCTTGACTGCTGACAATGTGCTGTCCAAACTGGACAAGCAGGACACAAAAGACAGCAATTGCCAAGCTTTGCCAAGACAAGTAGGACAGTCCTTCAAAATTCCTGCTTTACAGAAAAGTTTGTCAGATATTCTAGGCCCACAGGCCAAAGATGGATACCCCAATATTGCAGAGGAACATTGGGGTGACTGTCCAGATAGTCAAATGTCTCTGTCATTTCTATAGTTTTGGAAGTTGCTTTCTCTGCACTTCCTGTTTACTCAAGTAATATTTTATCCTTCTTGAGTCTCTGATGGGGATTGAAGACTAGATAGTTATAGTTTTACAGTTTTCCTTGTTACCAAATTCAGAAAAAAACTTANATAAGAGATGTAAAGGTTAAGAAACATAAAAGCTTAAGTTATTTGTCTAAAAAGATGTTTTTAGGTCTAAAAAGATATTTTTAGGATGGCAATNCAAGTTATGACAAAAAATGGTTTAGGTATAAAACTTTAGACTAAGATAGGGTAGATAATGGAGTATTTTCTCTGAATTTGCCAAATACTAATGAATTGGACATTGTGAATGTATTTCTTACTTGATAATTGTTCTTATTGTATATAGTTTTGTATTGTTAGAGTTAAAGCCTTTCTTTTTTATTTAGACAAAAGGGGGAAATATTGTGGGATATTCCTTTACACTGTGTGAAGATGTGTCATTNTGANTGGTTTAATAAAAAGCTGAATGGCCAAAAGCTTGGCAGAATTTCCAGGCACAGAGGATGCTGGGAAGAAGAAGGGTGGAGTCATCAGCCAGACACAGAGGGAGCAGCATAGGCAATACACAGCAAAGGTAACTGAGTCACATAAAAGAACATAGATTAAAAGATAGGAGTTAGGTTATAAGAGCTAGTTAAAAGCAAGCCTAAGCTATTGGCTGAGCTTTCATAATTAATAATGTCTCTGTGTCATTACTGGGAAGCTGATGGTCCCAACAAAACATCTGCCTACAGGTGGGGACACGAACTTACCCAGTGCAGTAGTTGAATGTAATTGCTCCCATAAGCTCATAGGGAGTGGCACTATTAGGAGGTGTGGCTTTGTTGGAGGAAGTGTGTCACTGTGGAGCTGGACTTTGAGGTCTCATATATGCTCAAGCCATGCTCAGTGAGACAGTTCACTTCCTGTTGCCTGCAAGTCAAGATGCAGGACACTCAGCTACTTCTCCAGCACCATGTCTGCCTGTATGCCACCATGTCACACCATGATGATAATGGACTGAACCTCTGAACTGTAATCGAGCCACCCCAATTAAATGTTTTTCTTTGTAATGTTGCTGTCATCATGGTGTCTCTTTATAGCATAGAAACCNTGACTAAGATACCCAGCCATATGAGCCAAATCAACCTAGTGACCAATTTGTGGCAGATATCACAGCAGATTGCCCTCACATCCAAGGTCAGTTATTTGGAATACAATTTCTTTTTTTGTGGATCAATGATGTAATATCAATTCCCAGCATAGGTGGCTTATCATTCTGTTACTAAAGAGTTTAGAGAGCTTTTCAAATACCGTGTCTGTAGGGTGAACTGTAGTGTAAGGCTCTGCCTGCATTGCAGGGTGTGCCCTCTCCTGTTCCCTTCCATCCCTTCAGCCCCCTAGGCCCTGGTGGGAGAGGCAGCAGTGGAAGGGGCTTTCTGAGTCAGGAGTTGGGTGGGGAGAGGAGGGTGCNGAGAGGAGGAGGGTGCAGAGAGGAGGGCTGGAAGGCCTTTGTGTGGGCCCTGCCTCCGTATCAGGAGGCAGAGGGTGGAGGTCACGTGGTTCGGGAAATGATACATCTTCATCCAGGCTTCCTCTCCACAAGTCTGCCTCACAAAACAGCATGCAAGAAAAAGAAAGAAAACCAGAAAACANCATGGCAGCTGGACCAAAAGGAAAACAGGGGCTGGGTGTCCTTCTCGCAAATGCTCAGGACCAGAGGGTTCAGGATGCAGAGTGTTTCTTAGATTTGGGGGTATTTGAATATTTATAATGCACTATCTTTGAGATGGACTACAGCCTAAACAGAAAATCTGTTGAAGTTTCATATAAACCTTCTACACATAGTCCAAAGGTGATTTTATATGTGTTTCTAGTATACCTAAGTTTTAAAGATATTTACTTATTTTATGTGTATGGGTGTTTCGCCTGCATGTATATATATGCACCATGTGTTGGCCATGTCTGAGGCCTTCAAAGGCCAGAAGAGAGCATCAGATCCCCTAGAACTGGAGTTATAGATGGTTGTGAACTGGCATGTGGGTGCTGGGAACTGAACCNGGATCCTCTAGAAGAGNAGTAAGTGCTCTTAACTGCTGAGCAGTCTCTCCAGCCCCCATGCCTGCATTTTGACCATGATATGANGTGAGACATGGAATTTTCCACTTGACATGTCAGTCAGTATACCAAAAGTTCCAGATTAAGGGCTTCNGTTTTTAGTTTGGGATACTCCATCTGTAACACTGACGTGCAGTGTGTAACAACCCCACACTGGGAAGCCACANTCCAGTCTTTCTTCCAGCTGTGATCTGTGCAGTTCCCAGCTTGCCAGTCTTTTCCCTGGGGCTGCAGAACAACCCCGAGCCCANGCTCTCACTGGAAGTGCTTGGCNTGTGTNTTGAGAGATGAGATCTTAGGAGGCCTGGCTCCAGAGTGCCAGGTGCCTCAGCAGCCTCCTGATTCACCTTCCATTCCCAGACTTGACAGAAAATAAATAGGAAGAAACAGGACTTTTCTTAGAAAAAGCAAAACCTATTCATTGCATTCTTCTTGTGTGTATGTGTGTGTGTGTGTGTTGTTGAAGCCGACCATGAGCTTATTTGCTGGTGACAATCATGAGATAGATAACATAGGGAACTTAAAATAATTTTAACCCATTTCTGAGTCCAGAGTACTACTGAATCACATTTATGCGTTCTTGGGGTTTTACATTTTTGTTATAAGGAAATGCTTTAATCTCTCTGAAATCTCCCTCGCTCTCCTTGCTCTGCTCTCGCCTGGTACTTACAAGTATGAAAATAATAGAAATTTAAAACTAGTTGGAATTTAAAAACAATCTTTACATTTAACATAAATAAATGAATGTGCTCACAAATCCTTATTTAAGTCATATGGCGCTTATACGTGCTAAAATTATTCATAAACTCCTTTGATCCTCTTGACTCTCCTTTGAGATACAAGTGCTGTTACCCCTATTTTACAGATGGGGAAACTGAGGCCAGAAAACGACAAAACCAGAGCCGAGGTGCTAAGATACACATTGGAGTCTCGGGAAGGATCCAGACACTAATTAACCACACCCTCCGTTTCCTGGCTTCTGTCCTGTAAAATCCACCCCTGCAGCCTCTGCAGGCCGGGTGGAAACACCTCAAGTCGGGCTCTGTGACTCGGACATCAGTGTTCGGGTGTGTCTGGTCTGGAGTCTGTAAGGGATCTTGTCAAATGTCTGTTAAAATGAACACTCCCATCTGGGCCAGCATCCCCGGAGGACCCTCCCTGCTTAACGGCAGCCGCAGGCGGACGTCTGTCGTCCTTAAGGGGGNCTTCCAGAGGTCGCCCCGAGAAGTCTCCTCTCTGGGTTGTACTTTCCAGATCCCAGCACTGACTATGGCCCACGTGACCTTAGGAAGGTCTTGGTTTCTAGAACCAGGAAACTCTTTTCTGCCGGTTTTTACTCTGTGACCTGGAACACATCCGTGCTCTTAGCTTCAATTTTCTTCCAAAGGACTGTTCTAAAGAAAGCACTAGCAAGCTCGTGGCAGATGGTAGAGACTTAACTGTTAATAGGCTAACAATCGTGATCAGTAATGCTCAACCCACGGCTATTGTGCATTAGCGATCCTTGAGGAATGCAAGGTTGAAGACGACCCACTCCTGCGGTTTCTTACAGAGGAGCAGCGACCACAGTCCTCGGCCGCACTCAAGGGGGCACGGCTCCGGCTGACATGCTGGGGAATGTCTTTAAGTCTAAATCCATTCTTTCAGCACAGCTGAATACAGAATAGTTGCTCGGTTGGTGGGCTTCCGCCATTTCCCATGAATTGAGCACCATCTTGTGGTCNGCGCGGTGAACTGACGGGGAAGTCAAGGATTGCCAGTTTGGAAATCTCAACGCTGCTTTTTGCCAGGCCAGGGCNACCGCCAGAGAGTTGGGCATCCTCGGCGATGGGGAGCCTAGCACCATGTTCTTTAATGCTCCCCGTGGGATCCTGATGTTCAGTAGGGTGGATCTGTTCCGTGATGATGCAGCCAGCAAGCCGGGGCCCCTTGACTTGGAGTATCTGATTGAGGGACGTTTTCAAGGGATTGCCATGTCTTGATGCCCAGGTCACAAACACACAATGCTATTTCAAGGCCTCTCTGGTACCTTCGTGTGCCTGTGCCTCTCCCTTCCGGAGGCAAGAGGCCGTGCTTTGCTTCCTCACCCGTGGTAACAACAGAACAGAACCAGACAGTGCCTTCTGGCTTGCAGAGCATGGTTTCCGGCCCTGTGTTCACCAGCAGTGTGCTCAGTGGGAAGCCATGCCCAAGGGAGCACCTTCTCAGCTTGGAAAAAATTAACTCTTAAAAATAATAAGTAAAGTATGCTTTACATAAATACTATTTAAAATGTTTTCTTTGAGACAGCCCAGCTGACATCAAACTTCACTCCTCTTGCCCCCCCCCACCCCCCACCCAGTGCTGGGATTACAGGTGTGTGCTATCAGCCTGGAAAACATTTGCTTTCGTTTCTAACATGGTGATCTGGGTCTATGTGCCCCCTGCTCCTGCACCCAAAGCCTTTTCAGACCTGCAGTTATTTCAAGAGTGGAATGTGGTCCTAAGACTAGACCCTCTTGTGACTGCTCTGGAGTTCCCTCTCCTTGGTAAACTTAAACTCCATTTCAGAGGGAGGGGCACTGCCCTCTGCCCTCACTCTCCTAGCCTGGCTGGCCCAAAACCACTGAGAACCACAGTACTGTTTCTGTGTTTGAGCATTTGATGTGGGAGACACAACTGGAGTCTCTGCCTATGCCAATCTGTGCTGCTCAGTTTTTTGTCAACTTAATACCAACTGTGGTCATCCAGAGGAGGAAACCGAGACTGATAAAATGCCCCCATTAGATCCGTCTGTAGGCGAGTCTGTGGAGGCATTTTCCTGATTAATGATTGATGTGGGCAGGCCCAGTCCACTGGGGGCAGTGCCACCTGTGGACAGGTGGGCCTGGGGTGTATAGGAAAGCAGGCTGAGCAAGCCATGGGGAGCAAGCCATGTTTCCTCGTGGTCTCTGCTTCAGTTCCTGCTTCCTGCCTTGGCTTCTTTTCATGATACACTGTGACTGTAAGATGAAATAAACCCTTTCTTCCCCCAGGTTGTGTTAGGTCATGATTTTATCACAGCNCTGGAGAGCACACTAGGCCACGACCCTTTGTGATATCACACGTGCGTCATGCAGCTTCTGGAAACATTGCCTGAAAGAACAAGGCCCAGAAATGCCAATGGCATCTTATTGGCTGTTTGGCGTTGCTGTAACAGAACAGCTGAGACTGGGCTGTTTATAACAGATTAACTTCTGCCTCGGCTGAGCNGTGCATGGTGGAGGTACTGCATCTGGTGAAGGCTTTTGCCCTGCTTTGCCCTATGGTGGATTTTAAATGGCAATGTGAAATGGCAATTTTAAATGGTTGGATTTTAAAATGGCAATTGTGAAAGTACTTTTACACACAGCATCCTCATTGCACTCGTTAGTTTTCTTTTGTTCTTAGATTTATTTATTTCATACCTATAAGTATTTACCTGGATGTATGTATACCTGGTGCCAGAGGAAGTCAGAAGAGGGATTTAGATTCCCTGGAACTGGAGTTACAGATGGTTGTGAATCACCATGTGGGTGCTGGGAATAGAACCTGAGTCCTTTGCAAGAGCAGCAAGTGGTCTTAACAGCTGCGCTTTCTCCGGCCCCTTCATGCCCTTTCTTGATTCCTCTAGCTACAAAGACCACCCAAGGCCGATCATTCCCCAAAATGCATCTCCTCCCTGACTCCACCTCTGGTTCTTCACTGTCTGCTTCCAAATCCAGCATGGCTCCAGGGCCTTGACCTGACTGGAGGCCAAGAGGGAAGAAGGAAAGACACAGAGACACAGAGACGGAGATCCGGTAACCTGGGCTCGCTAGTGGAGAAAGCACAGCNCCCTGGAAGCTCAGCATATTTATTATAGAAGATTGAAGAGAAGGCGAGGCTGTTGCCTACAGCTGATTGAGGAAGTGGGGTTACTGCATACAGGCCAGCAAGGACCACTGATCATGGGCTTTAAATGGTTGGATTTTATATTTAATATATCTCAATGAAGTTGCTAAAAAATAGTACACAAATATTCACTAACCATTCATATATCCACTCACTATCATTTAGTTTCATGCATTCTTTTCAAAGATCCAGATAAAGACACATCAGTGTGAACAGGAGAAACTTCCTGGCCAAGATGGACTCACAATCTTTTAGGAACACACAGACATAATATAGTAAGCATCCAGAGTGACCTACCTGGGGACATGGAGGGTTNTCAAGTCAGCCAGGAATCATAGTAGAAGGTAGAGAAACAACAAGGGATGGACACTGTTGGGAGGAAAGGTATNGTGTGCTAAGCTCCACCCCTCGTATCCCCCTGATTACATGAACTTTGAGTGTTAGTACAGTGCAGTGCTTGCTAAGTGCCAGGAGAAGTGACCAGTTGCTCTGGGAACTCAGAAGAGGAAGCAAAATGACTGGAACATTATTTTTCTGAGTGTTTAAAGAGAAGTTGTTTGCGACTTCTCCTCCAGACTTAACAATTCTTTTTTAGAATCCAAAATTCAGAGGGCAGAGTGTAAAAACTGCTGCTTTCATCAAAATGTACCCCTCATTTGGCACTAATAACCTATCATATTTTTAACCAAACTCTGTAGCATGCAGAATATTAAATTTATTTGCTAAAGAAGTATCGGCTGATTTCTGTTGATTAGAATAACATAGTCTGTAGAATTAAAAAATAATTGCTTACACTTTTGTAGCACTGACATAATCAGATCTCACAACACAGAATAAGCATCAAACCATACTAAACAACAATAAGTTTAGGACAAAGTGGACCCTATGTTTGGTTGCGCTAAGGTCCCAGTATAGCCCCACCCATTTCTGTATCCCCCAGTCAAACCTNAAGATGGAATGGGAAGGTTTGCCTGTGGCACAGATGGGGACAGCCATCAATTTACCAGTGAAAGAGAGGGCAGGGCAATGCCATCTTCATTGTCATAGTACAAGTTAGAGGCCCCAGGGTGATCTGAGGCCAGCCAGGCACAGGGAGGTGCACCTTTCTGCCACAGCCAGTGTGAGTAGCTTGGAGAAGCCCATGGCATAGTTCTTAGGGGCAGAACCTGCCTTGACCCTAGATCCAGAAGAGCCTTGTCCTCCTAGGCTCTGCCCTGTCCTCAGATGCCACCTCCCACCCCCGTTTCAGTCTCCCTCACTGAAGCTCAAGGCTGGAAATGAAGCTCCAGGGTTGCAGGAGNGGGAAGTCCTCAACCCTGTTCTGTCCCCATAGCCTNTACCTGTCCCATTAAAAGAGCTGCAGGTAGCTAGATGTGGTGGAAAATGCCTGTTCTACAGGGAAGGGAGGGCTAAGGCAGAAAGANCCCCACAGGTCTGAGGTCAGCCTGGTCTATGTCTTGTTTCAGGCCAGCAAGGCTACACAGCGAGAGCCTGTCACAAAAGGTCAAATGACAAGGGTGTAAGGAGCCTGTTGTTCGCCCCTCACCAAGCTTTGCAAGTGGCAGAAAGATCTGTATCAGGCCTGGGGACACCAGAATGGGTCTCAGCTCCTAGAGACTTGGTGACTTGGTTTCCTCATTTTTGCAGTGAGAGCTTGCTTGCTTCTCGGATCCAGAAGACCTGGNTTAAATGCATGCTCCTCACATTGAGAGCTGAGGGACGGTATAGNTTCTTTACCCTGTTTTTCTCCTAGTGACTATGAATCAAACAGTAGTTAGCCATGGGTACTTTTGCTGGATGATTAATTAAGGCTAATTTATTATTTAATTTCTTGTCTTCCAACCTAGTGAGTCATCAGAAACANCAGGGATGAGACTATAGACTACCTATATACCAAATGCAAGCGCATCAGCAGTGGATGGGCCTGGAAACTTCTCTCTTTGGGAAATGATGTTTAAGAAGAGTGTAGGGGGAGAAAACTGGCACACTGAAAGTGCCAGCATGGGCAGTGGCTGCCAGTAGGTCTTGGACATACTACAGGGCACTTAGTGGTCCCTGGTTTGGGAGAAGCAAGTGAAATTCTATTTAGTTTTATTTTATTTTAGTTTTATGATGTATTTCTAAAGTCAGAAAGATTGTTGCAGACATTTTTTTTTTCCAACAGCATAGCACTCTCAATCTGTGCTCACACAGCATGGTCCAACCACCTTCATCCCCAGGNAAGTGTGGCTCCANCATCCTGAGGCCTTTGTTTGTCCCCCTAGCTAGCAAGGAATCNCCTNACACTATGGTTTGTGTCACTGGGTGTCACCAGCATGGTTATTAGATAAAGGCAAGAGCTTTAAATCACAGCATCTGTGGAGCATTTTGCAAGTGAGAGGTGAGCCACAGGCATGGCATTACAATCTGGTACCACATGAGAAGTTTGCAATTGCTCACNGCAAGAGGTTCCGAAGAAGGTTTGGACTTAAAGAGCTTGGTGCTTTTCCTCAGGGAACAGTACAAAAAAAACTTAGCTGCTCGACTTGGTGGCCATCCTGCATAAGTGGCTCACTACCACGCTACTAACAACACGTCCTAAAATCAGACACTTGATTTTAAACATGAGAAAAATGCCTCACAGCTGTGCTGACTCCTACTACAAGGACATTCTGAGCAGGCTTGGAAAAACTTCCATGACATGTGATCTGTAGCCAAAAATGATANCAAGCTCCATTGGCAAGAATCCCGCACCTGTGACAAAAGGGAGATGACAGGGAGTTCTTCACAAATGCATTTGACGACCTCAATGAAGTGGACCAATTCCTTGGAAAACACAAACTTGAGACTCACATAGTACGACAAAGACAGCGAGGAAAGCCTTAGGGCTAAGAATGGATCAGAACCAGTCACTTAAAGCTTCTTAGGAAAGAAGTCTGCAGGCCCAGGTGATTCCCCTGCAGAAGCTTACCAGTGGAGGAACAGTTCCCTATTCTCAGGAAGCTGGAGTTACTCTAACATTAAAACCAGCAGCAATAGCAGACAAACAAACAAACAAAAAAAATGAAACCAAAGATTAATGTCCCTCATGAATCTAAACACAAAAACTGTAAACAAAATACTAGCAAATATAGTCAGCAACACATAGAAGAGTTATAAATCACATTCAGTGATGCATTCTTATAATCCCAGCACTCAGGAGGCTGAGGCAGGGGGATCAGAAGTTGGAAGTTAGTCTGGGCCATGTAGACTTTGTTTAAAAAAAAGTTATATATCATAACCAAGAAAAAATTGTCAGGGTGCAAAGCGAATTCAATATTTGAAAAACAATTAGTGTAATTCGCAGAATTAAGGTTAAAGAAGTTTTGCATAATCCAATCAATATATGCATAACATGTATTTGACAAGATTCAATATACGTTCATGATAAGAATATTCTGTGGGGCTAGGGGTGTATCTCAGTGGCAGAGAGCATATAACACATATGTAACACACAAATAAAAAAGATGGGAACCTTAAAAAATCTTAAGAAAATAATTGAAAGAAGGAAGCCAACCTATAGCTCTCCTCCTCACAGGGTGGGTCGGG
>LZPO01116608.1:389367-418081 GCA_001675575.1 Neotoma lepida | reverse complement strand
TCGGGGTGATAGCTGATGCTGTCACTCTCAGATCGAAAAGGACAAGGATAAGCACTGTCCTGGCTGGTTGTGTGACAACTGGACACAGCTAGAGTCATCAGAGAGGAAGGAGCCTCAGCTGAGGAAACACCTCCATGAGATCCAGCTGTAAGATCATTTTCTCATTTAGTGATCCCTGGGCCCCTGATCCTGGGTGCTATAGGCAAGCAGGCTGAGCAAGCCATGAGGAATAAGCCAGTAAGCAGCTCCCTCCGTGGTCTCTGTATCAGCTCCATCCTCCAGGTTCCTGCCCTGTTTTGAGTTTCTGTTCTGTTCTGACTTCCTTCAGTGATGAACAGCAATGTGGAAGTATAAGCTGAATAAACCCTTTCCTCCCCAACTTACTTATTGGTCATGCTGTTTCATTGCAGCAATAGAAACCCTAACTAAGACATGCACTCTCCAGACCCTTCTTTGACACAGTTCTCGAAGTCCCATTGGCAGACAGAGTGAGCAATAAGGGAAATAGAGGGTAAACAGACCAGAAAGGAAGATTTTAAAAGCCAGTTCTCAAATACTACAATCATCTAAGGATAACATCCCACAGTATCTACAAAGAAAAAGTTTATAAAGTGGATAAGCAAGCAAAGTCAAAGCATACAAAATAAACATTAAAACCAATTATGTCTCCTTGTATTAGTAATGAATACATAGACACTAAAATTAAAAGACTATATAATAGAGGCAAGAGCGACCCATGGAGTGTGATGCCCTCTCTAAACTGTTCCTGGTGTGCTTCCACCTCTGCAATATCCTGGTTCCCACCTCTGCAGTACCCCCATTCACACCTCTGCTGTACCCCTGTTCCCACCTCTGCTGTACCCCCATTCCCACCTCTGCAGTACCCCTGTTCCCACCTCTACAGAACCATCATTCCCACCTCTGCAGTATCCCTGTTCCCACCTCTGCAGAACCATCATTCCCACCTCTGCAGGACCCCTGTTCCCACCTCTGCAGTACACCCACTCACACCCCTGCAGTACCATCATGGCCCAGGAGAAGTCCAAGGAGAGAGCAAAGATAGACTGAGGATGACCTCCTGGAAAGCAGGGCAGGAAGATCAGGGGTGCAGTTTAAGGTCCAGAGGCACACCCTGCTGAGAACTGGTGAAAGCCAGCTGTGAAAGGCAGGGCTTGTCAATGAGGCAGACCTGATCCGGGTGCCATGGACAAATCAGTGCAGCAGGCTCCAGCCCCACTAGAGATCGCGGTCAAGGACAGCGTCTAGTTCCAGCAGACCGGAAGAGCGGCTTCCTCANGCACTGCCCCACATTGTCCTGACATTTGCTACTGAATGGTGAACATGCAGCCCTGCCATTCACNGAACACTAGAGGGAGCCACTTAAGCCAGTCTCCTTTTCTGGTGTTCTTGGAGGGTGACTCCAAACCCACTGCAGGAGGGAGAGGGCCGCGGAACTTGCCTGACCAGATCGTTTGCTTCAAGAGAAACGAATGTGAGGTTTGAGGGTTTGTTTTCACTCCTATTCCCCACAAGGTAACCCCCGACCCAAACTGGTGTCACTTGTCCTAATGAGGTAAAGAACATGTGATCATGTCACTCAGTGGGCATGTTATGGGACACACAGGGGGCATAATTCCACTTACTATTTATTAAGACATAAAAGTTAAAATGTGGAAAACTACAAACTGAAGCTTTGTCAAGCATATGGTAAACGTGAAGGGGAAACACCCATGCTTCTAATAAAGACAGGAGAAGTGACAAGTCCTGCAGTACCATGGCCCAAGTGTGCCTTTGAAGGTCCCCAGGGCAAAAACCCAAGACGTCACCTTCTACTCACTACCTAGTTGAAGGTCGTGGGTAAAGGTAGGCACAGAACTACTCTCTTCACATTTTGTAATATAGAAGAAGATAATCACCATGTTCTCATTTAGAGACTGAAACTTATTCATTTCTGTTGAATAATGAGGGTCTCTGTGTGAAAAAGCAAGATTAAGCATCAAGTTCGCATTGTGACGGACTGTTTGACTGCGCAGCTACAGGAAATGCAGGGAAGGGGACTGCATTCTTCACAAGGACCTGTGCTCTGCTGTCGCAGCAGTGCAGTACTCTAGTTCTTTAGCTGGGATCTATTCCAGTTAACACCNGTAGTCCCTGCCTGTCAGCCTCTGCCTTTTATAGTCGCCTCACAATGGCCTCTTGTCTCCTGTTCTTTAAATGGCTTTGTTTCCTGTTTGGAGACATAGGCTTGGCTGGGACATCTGTTGGCTCTGTTGTGTTTATTCTTCTGTGTCTTAGTTGGGGTGTCTATTGCTGTGGAGAGACACCATGACCACAGCAACTCTNANAAAGGAAAATATTTAATTGGGGCTGGCTTATAGTTTAGAGGTTTAGTTCATTATCATCANNGCAGGTGGCATGCAGACAGACATGGTGCTGGAGAAAGAGCTGAGAGTTTTACATTTTGATCTGCAGGCAGCAGGAAGTGAACTGTCTACCACACTGGGCATAACTTGAGCATATGAGACCTCAAAGCCCCCCGCACAGTGATACACTTCCTCCAATAAGGCTATACCTCCTATATAGTGCCGCTTTCTATAGGCCAAGCATTCAAACACTTGAGTCCATGGGGGCCACACCTATTCAAACTACCATGTTCCACTCCCTGGCCCCCATAGGCTTGTAAACATAACATAATACAAAGTTCATTTAGTCCAACTTCAAAAGTCCCCATAGTCTATCACAGTCTCAACAATTTTTAAAAGTCCAAAGTTCAAAGTCTCTTCTGAGATTCATTCAGTCACTTAACTGTAATCACCTATAAAATAAAAATTTAAAAACCAGATCACATCCAACATATAACAGCACAGGATATACATTACTGTTCCAAAACATAGGGAAGGGAGCATAGCAAGGAAATACTGGACCAAAGCAAGACTGAAAAGCAGCTGGGCAAACTCCAAACTGCATCTCCATGTCTGATGTCAAAGTACTCTTCAGATTCCATCTCCTTTCAGCTTTGTTGACTGTAACACACTTCTCTCTCTTGCACTGGCTCCACTCTCTGTTAGCAGTTCTCCTCAGCAGGAATCCCACAACTTTGGCATCTCCATAATTTTGGAGTCTCCAAGGCAATCCAGGCTTCCCCTTCACAGCTTCATGCAATGGCCTCTCCAGGTCTCCATGCAGGGACACCCCTGACACATGCCTGGCCTCAGTGGCTTTCCTTATAAAGGAAAACATTTCATTGGGGCTAGCTTACAGTTCAGAGGTTTAATCCATTATTATCATGGTGTGACATGGTGGCATGCAGGCAGACATGGTGCTGGAGAAGGAGCTGGGAGTTTTACATCTTGAACCACAGGTAACAGAAAGTGAACTGTCTACAACACTGGGTGTAACTTGAGCATATGAAACCTCAAAGCCTGCCCCCACAGTGACACACTTCCTCCACCAAGGCCACACCTACTCCAACAAGGCCACACCTCCTAATAGTACCACTTCCTATAGGCCAAGCATTCAAACACATGAGTTCATGGAGGCCATACCTGTTAAAACCACCACAATCTGCTTATACATTGTTTTTGATCATTTTCCTACTGTAAACATTGTTTGGTATTCTGTTAAAAAACGTATAATATTTACAGTTGCAAGAGGAGGAGGAGAAGGAAGAAAGAAAGACCTTTGTCTGAACTTCATGACATGCAAATGACCTTAATGTTGAAAACTACAAAATACTGATGGTCAAAGGAGAACTGAGTCACCAGGAAGACATAACATGTTCATAAGATAGATGACTCAACAAAGCAGGTATGATGATTCTCCCAAATAGATACATAAGCTCAATGGAATTCCTACCAAATGCAAGCAGGAACTTTCACACACTTAGATAAGAAACATATGGAAAGACAAATGAAAGTAAGAAAAGCCAGAAGAACCTTGAAAACTAACAGTACAGGAGGAAGCCTCATTCTAGCCAACTGTAAGACTTAGTACCACAATGACCAGAACTGTGTGGTTCTAGTGGAGAGTGGGTCAGAGGCTCATGAAGAAGAATAAAGAATGAGAAAGAGAGCTACGTAAGTGTGCCCACATAATTTTTGAGAAAAGTGTGATGGCAATGTGCAGGGCTCTTACAGGTAGTGCTGCAGCAAGTGAGTGTTGAAGGGGTCGACAGATAAATCTCTACTCAAACACACTGTATACAAAAATTAACTCAATCATGACACACACATAAAATATAAAATTATAAAACATTTAGAAAAATTTAGAAGAATGTCTCCAGAATCTAGGCCTGGGCAAAATTCCTCAGATTTGACACCTAAGATATAGTCCATAAAAAGAAAACATTGATAAGCTGACTTTATCAGGATTAAAAGTTTCGTCTTTGAAATTCTGTTAAAAGATGAAAATGAGGGCTGGAGAGATGGCTCAGCAGTTAAGAGCACTGACTGCTCTTCCAGAGGACCTGGGTTCAATTCCCAGTAACTACATGGAGGTACACAACCATCTATAGTGGGATCTGATGCCCTCATATACATAAAATGAATAAATAAATAAAAACATGAAAATGAGCTGAGGATTGGAGGAGAATCCCTATAAACAATACATCCAACACTCTTATTGTGGTAGTTTGGAAGAAAATGGCCCCCCAAAGGGAGTGGCACTATTAGGAGGTGTGGCCTTGTTGGAGTAGCTGTGGTCTTGTTGGAGGAAGTGTGTCACTATGGAGAAGGGCTGTGAAGTCTCATATATGCTGAAGCCATGCTCAGTGAGACAGACCATTTCCTGTTGCCTGCAAGTCAAGATGTAGAACTCTCAGCTCCTTCTCCAGCACCATGTCTGCCTGCATGCCACTATGTCACACCATGATAATAATGGATTAAATCTCTGAAAATGTAAGCCACTCTAATTAAATGTTTCTTTTTTACAAGAGTTTCTGTAGTCATGGTATCTCTTCACAGCACTAGAAACCCTAACTAAGACACCTACACAGCCACAAAATCTAGATATGAGTCTAGAATATTTGTTAAAATCTTTTCAAAATGCACCAATAAAAACACCAATCAGCTGGGCCTAGTAGTACATGCCTGTAATCTTAGCACTCAGAAGGCTGAGGTAGAAGTAGTGCCATGAGTTGGAGGCTAGCCCAAGCTACATAGCAAGACTTTGTCTCAAAAATAAAACAGAACAGGGGCTGGAAAGATAGCTCAGTGGTTAAGAGCACTGGTTGCTCTTCCACAGGGTCCAGGTTCTGTTCCCAGCACTCACATAGCTACTCACAACTGTCTGTAACTCTAGTTCCAGGGGATCTGACACCCTCTTCTGGCCTTCATGAGCACTGCATACATATGGTGCACAGATGAATGGGGNAAAATATCCATTTACATAAAACAGCAACACCAAAACCCAAATCTAGAAAACAGGGAAAAGATGAGTGGGTTTCACAGATGTGGGAAGACATAACAAGTACCAGAAAAGATGTTCTGTATCCTGAGCCAGTAGGGAAATGCAGACTGAAGCCACCGGGAAGCACCACTCCACCTCTAACAGACCTACTGAAAACTGCGACCCACCCAGCAACTAACTGTCCTGCACATCCATGTCAAAATGTCATAGTTTCACACAGAAACTGCACACTGATGTTCACAGAACATTTTTGTTTGTGACAGCCGCAATTACACACAGCTAAAGTGTTTTTCAAAGAGGGAGTGGTGAAGCCAACCACAGTACATCCAGCTATGGAGTCCACCCAGAGACCTGGGAGAAATAGAATTAATGGAAAAAGAAGCACCATCCCCACTGCACACTCTGAGATTTTACTTGTGTGACATTCCTGAAATGTTAAAATTACAGAAATAGAATTAGGTTTCTAGTTGCTGGGGTGAGATGGGCATGGAGTGAGGGAAGTGCAGATGCAAAGAAACAGGAGGGGTGAGGTCCTGTGGGCATGGAATTTGGTGATTTGAATAAAATGCCCCACCCCCCATAGGCTCAGATGTTTGAATACTGGGTTCCCAGTTGATGGCACTGTTTGGGGAGGCTTTGGAGGTGTGGCCTTGGTGGAGAAAGTACATCACTGGTGGTGGACTTTGAGTGTTGAAAAGATTTATGCCACCACAACTATAGCTGCCTTACTGGAGGCCAAGCTGGTCCTCAGACCCCAGGTAAGACATCATCCACCACCCACTAACACTCCCTAAAGCCTGCCCAATAACTCCAGACTGCACCCCCTTCCCTGAGCTCCATATTCCTGTCTACAACTTCGGCAGAAGACTTCTGCTTTACCTGAGTCCAGGCTGATTCTAGGGACCCAAGGTAAGGCACTGCCTACAGCTAGCTAACACTCCCTAAAGCTGGCCCAATAGCCTCCGACTGCACCCCGCCCCCCAGCTCCATATCCCAGTCCACAACGTCGGCTGAAAACTTCTGCTGTACTGGAGGCCACGCTGTACTAGGAATCTCAGATGCTAAGCAGGTACCCAGAGCCCCAGAGACCACACAGGTACTTGGAACCACAGAGGCAATGTTAGCACCCAAACCCCCAGAGGTCCTGCAGGCTTCAAAAACCCCAGCTTAACCGAGGTCCAAAGAAGATGCTACAATAAGCAAGGGAAAGACTAATGGAGAAGGGACGAATCTATTCACACCGTGGTCCTTCTGTGCATGTGTCTTTATTTTCTCTCCTGTTCTCCTAATTTTCTTGGCTTAATTGGCTATATTTTTTAGCTCTAATTCTCTGTTCTCATCTTCCTGCTTCTCCTCATTTAGCCTAATAATTCTTTTTTCACAGGAGGCTTGAAGCAACAGAAAAAGTTATGAGTTACTTCTCATTGGCAAAATCATATTCCTGAAGACTCATTAGTAACCAGAACNCTTGGCTACTTAGGCCGGAAGACCAGAGAGAAACAGAAATCAAGGAACAAAACACCCATCCAACAAAGATAAACTCAGGAATCAACATCTAGACAAAGGCAGAGAGAGAATATCCAAATTCACAAAATCAGAAATGAAAAGGGGATATAACAACAGACACTGAGGAAATCTAGAGAATCATTAGGTCCTACTTCAAAAAACTGTACTCCACAAAATTGGAAAATGTAAAAGAAATGGACAATTTTCTCAACAGATAACACTTACCAAAGTTAAATCAAGATCAGACACACAATTTAAATAGACCTATAACCCCTAAGGAAATAGAAAGGGTCATTAAAAGTCTTCCAACCAAAAAAATCCCAGGGCTAGATGGTTTCAGCCCAGAATTCTACCAGACTTTCAAAGAAGAGCTATACCAATGCACCTCAAATTATTCCACAAAGTAGAAACAGAAGGAACATTGCCAAATTCATTTTATAAGTCCATATTTACCCTGATACCCAAACCACACAAAAACTCAATAAAGAAAGAATTATATACCAATTTCCTCATGAACATTTTTGCAAAAATACTCAGTAAAATACTGCCAAACTGAATCCAAGAACACATCAAAAAAGTCATCTACCATAACCACAAGCTTTATCCCAGAGATGCAGGGGTGGTTCAACGAACAAAAAATTGTCAATTCAATCCACCATCTGAACAAACTGAAAGAAAAAAACCACATGATCATCTCATTAGATGCTGAAAAAGCCTTTGACAAAATCCAATACGCTTTTACAATAAAAGTCTTAGAGAGAGCAGGGACACAAGGAACATATGTAAACATAATAAAGGCAATATACAGCAAGCCAACAGCCAACATCAAATTAAATGAAGAGGAACTTAAAGCAATTCCACTAATATCAAGGACAAGATGAGGCTGTCCACTCTCTCTAATCTATTCAATATAGCACATGAAGTTTTAGCTAGAACAGTAAGGCAACTGAAGGAGATCAAAGGGATATAAATTGGAAAGGAAGAAGTAAAAGTATTACTAGTTGCAGATGATATAACATACATAAATGACCCCAAAAAATTCTACCAGGGAACTCCTACAGCTGATAAACACCTTTAGTGAAGTGGCTGGACACAAGATTAACTCAAAAAAAAATCAGAAGCCCTCCTGTATACAAACAGTAAATGGGATGAGAAAGAAATCATGGTAACAACACCCTTCACAATAGCCACAAATAATACAAGATATCTTGGGTTAACTCTAACCAAGCAAGTAAAAGACCTGTATGACAAGAACTTCAAGTCTTTTAAGAAAGAAATTGAAGAAGATATCAGAAGATTGAAGATCTCCTATGCTCATAGATTGGTAGGATTAACATAGTAAAAATGGCAATCTTACCAAAAGCAATCTACAGATTCAATGCAATCCCCATTAAAATCTCAACACAATTCTTTACAAACCTTGAAAGAACAATATTCAACTTCATATGGAAAAACAAAAAACCCAGGATAGCCAAAACAATCCTGTACCATAGAAGAACTTCCAGAGGTATCACCATCCCTGATCTCAAGCTCTACTACAGAACTACAGTTAAAAAAAACAAAAAACAAAAAACTTTATGGTATTGGCATAGAAACAGACAGGTGGATCAATGGAACCGAATCGAAGACCTAGATATAAACCCACACACATATGAATACCTGATTATTGATAAAGAAACCCAAATTATACAATGGAAAAAAGAAAGCATCTTCAACAAATGGTGCAGGCCTAACTGGATGTCACNNTGTAGAAGAATTCAAATAGATCCATATCTATCACCCTGCACAAAACTCAAGTCCAAGTGGATCAAAGACCTCAACATAAATCCAGATACACTGAACCTGATAGAAAAGAAAGTGAGGAACAGTGTTGAACTCATTGGCACAGGAGACAACTTCCTGATCAGAACACCGATAGCACAGGCACTAAGATCAATGGGACCTCATGAAACTGAGAAGCTTCTGTGAGGCAAAGGACACCNTCAAAAGGACAAAATGTCACTCTACAGAATGGGAAAAGATCTTCACCAACCTCACATCTGACAGAGGGCTGATTTCCAAAATAAATAAAGAACTCAAGAAAATAGACATCTGGGTTGGGGTGGGGGGTTAGGCGGGGGTAAGGGGAGTAGGAGGAGGGATGAGAGGGGGATCTGTGGTTGGTATGTAAAAATGAATAAAAATATTTTAAAATAAAAACAGAAATTAGACATAAAAAAACAAATAATCCAATTAAAAAATAGGGTACAAATCTAAACAATTCTCAACAGAAGAATCTCAAATGTATGAGATACACTTAAAGAAATGTTCCACATCCTTAGCCATCAGGGAAATGCAAATCAAAATGACTCTGAGATTCTATCCTACAGTTGTCAGAATGGCTAAGATAAAAAACACAAGTGACAGCTCATGCTGCTGAGGACATGGAGTAAGAAGAACACTCCTCTATTGCTGGTGGGAGTGCAAACTTGTACAGTCANTTTGGAAATAATTATGGTGATTTCTCAGAAAATTGGGAATCGACCTACCNCAAGACCCAGCTCTACTGCTCTTGGGCATCTACCCAAAGGACGCTCCATCCTACCACAGGGACACTTGCTCAGCTGTGTTCATAGCAGCTTTATTTGTAATAGCCAGAAACTGAAAACAACCTAGATGTCCCTCAACCAAAGAATGGATAAAGAAAATGTAGTACATTTATACAATGGAATATTACTCACCTGATTTAAAAAAAAATAACATCATGGAATTTACAGACAAATGGATGGAACTAGAAAAAATCATCCTGAGTGAGGTAACCCAGACCCAGAAAGACAAACATGCTATGTAATCACTTTTAGGTGGATATTAGATGTAAAGTAAAGGATAATCATGCTAGAACCCAGAGACCCAGAGAAGCTAAGTAACAAGAAAGGCCCAAGGTGGGGACACATGAATCTCACAGTGAAGGGGAAATAGAAGTCACAGGTGGATGGGGGAGGGGTCTGGATGGGGAAGGTGGGCATGGGAACAGGAGGGATCAGGTCAGGGGAGGATGGAGGGAGAGTACTGGGAGAGACAACTGGAATCAGGGGCATCTCTGGGAAGAGGTAGAAATCTAGTGCAATGGAAACTCCCAGGAATCTACAAGGCTGACCCTAGCTAAGACTCCTAGCAATGGGGGATATGGAGCCTGAANTGGCCATCTCCTGTAACCAGACAAGACTTTCAGTGCAGGGACTGGGACTCCAACCTAGCCACAGAACCTTTGACCTACAATTTGCCCTGCCTATAAGATATGCTGGGACAAAAGTGGTGCTGTGGGATGTCTTTCTGAATATGTGTTGCTCTGATTGGTTGATAAATGAAGCTGTGTGGCCAATGGTGAGACAGAATAAGGTTAGGCGGGACATTCCAGCTGGGGAGAGAGAAGAAAGCAGAGCTGAGCAGATGCCGCTAGCTGCCGCCAGGAGAAACAAGATGTAAAGGTATCTGTAAGCCATGAGCCATGTGGCAAGTATAGATTCATAGAAATGGGTTAATTTAAGATGTAAGAGCTAGCTAATGAGAAGCTTGAGCCATAGGCCATGCAACTGAAAATAATATAAGCCTCTGTGTGTTTATTTGGGTTCAAGCACAGGTGGGAGAGACTCATCCCCACTGTCCCCACTACAGGTCCCCAGGCAGGACTGAAGAAACCTTCCGGCTGCAAGGTGGTGCAGAAATTATTCGAGTAGCCAACTAATGGCTGGTCCATCTTGAGACCCATACCATGAGAGGGAGCCCACCCCAATACTGCCTGGAGGGCCAGGACCCAAAGGCTGGATAGCCCGGAGACCTGGGATAGGACCAACCATGACTGACANTAAAAGGGAGTCAATGAAATGATTCCTAATGATATTCTGCTGTACTCATAGATTATTGCCTATCCCAATTGTCATCAGAGGCTTCACCCAGCAACTGATGGAAACAGGTGCAGAGACCCACAGCCAGACATTAGGTAGAGCTCAGGGAATCCTGTGGAAGAGAAGGAGGAAGGATTGTAGAAGCCAGAGGGGTCAAGAATATCACAAGAAAACCCACAGAATCAACTAACCTGGGTTCATAGGAATTCACAGAGACTGAACCAGCAACCAGGATGCCTGCATGGGGCTGACCTAGGCCCTCTGCATATATGTTATAATTGTGTAACTTGGTCTTCCTGTGAGACTCATAATAGTGGGAGCAGGGGCTGTCTCGAACTCTGTTACCTGCTTTTGGGACTCTTCCCTCCTGCTGGGTTGTAGGATAAAGTTTTTTTGTGTCCCGCCCGGGCTCCCGCGTGGTCCCGCAGCCGCTCAGATGCAAATAAACACACAGAGCCTTATATTAATTATAAACTGTATGGCCATTAGCTCAGGCTTATTACTGACTAGCTTTACATTTAAATTAACCCATTTCTATAAATCAGTACTTTGCCACANGGCTCGTGGCTTACCAGTACCTTCACATCTTCCTGCTCCTGACAGTGGCTAGCAGCATCTCCTGACTCAGCCTTTCTCTTCCCAGGATTCTCCTTGTTTGTTTATCCTGCCTATACTTCCTGCCTGGCTACTGGCCAATCAGCATTTTATTTATCAATCAATCAGAGCAGCACATATTCACAGCATACAGAACAATATCTCCATCACTGGGTTGCCTTGTCCAGCCTTAATTGGAGAGGAGGTGCCTAGTCTCACTGCAACTTGATATGCCATGGCTGGCTGATATAAATGGGAGACCTGCCCTTTTCTGAAGAGAAAAGAGTGGATGGGGGCACAGAGGTTGAGGGAAGGGACTGGGAGGAAAGGTAGGAGGGAGGAGAAAACGTGATCAGGGTGGGAAAAATATTAACTAATTAGTAATGAAACAATTTTGTACCATTCTTAGTTCTCACTCTCAGCTTCCCGCCTTCAGCTTAAGATATGAGATCTGTTTGCCACTGCAGTCACCGTGCTGGCTGCTGCGTTTCTCTGCCATGATGGTGATGGACTTGTCACAACCGTCTGGAACAGTAAGCCAAGTATGTCTGTCTTTCTTTAAGTCACAGTGTTTCATCACAGCAGCAGATGTGTAACTAAGACAGAGCTGTTGAGCGTGGTGGCCGAGCCAGTGTCAACATCCCAGTGCTGATGTGCTATGTTTTCCAACAGGCTAGCACGAGGGGAAACTGGGTAAGCTCAGACAAGCACAACAACGAACACATCTCAAAAGTCTCATTTTAAAAGTTATATTTAAAACAAATGTTTTCTGAAAGTTATATTTGAAACAGAAATGTTTGGTTCACGAAGGTTTTAGGCCAGGCATAGTGGCACTCGAATTTAATCCCATCACTCATGAGGCAGAGGCAGGAGGGTCTCTGTGAGTTCAAAGCCAGCCTGGTTTATGTAGTGAGTTCCAGGCCAGCCAGGGCTACAGAGTGAGACCCTGACTCAAAGAGTTGGGGGGAAGAAAACCAGTTTTGTAGGTGTGTAGGGGTGTCAGTATAGGTGAATGAATTTTTAGTCCTGCTACAGACAGGGAGTTTGAGTGTGGAAATGCTAAGTTGTTTCGAAACAAGATCTCCTGTTTGATGGGCTGGCCTGGACCTCTTCTTTCTCTTGCCTTGGCCTCTCCAGTGGTGTCAGGATTACAGTTGTGTGGGACCATGCCTACCCAATTCCTTGGGTTTTGGGGGATTATAACAACAGTGCTGGGAATTTATCATAATTGGTAGAGTGCTTGCTTAACATAGAGCCCTGGGTTCAATCCCCAGCACCAGAGAAATGAGTAGTGTGGAGGTGGAGGCAGAAGGATCAGAAGTTCAAGGTCATCCTCCTCTGCATAGCTAGTTCAACCCACCTGGGGGACATAATATTCTGTCAATAATGATAATGATGATGATGATGATGATGATGATGATGATGATAAACAATGTACATTTCAAAGTGAATATTTCTTAGTGTGATGGCTTACACCTGTAACCCCAACACTGAGGAGGATGAATCAGGAAGATTGTTGTGAGTTCAAGGCCAGCTTGGACTACAAGAAAAAACCCTGTCAATACAAACATGAACACACACACACACACACACACACACACACATCGATATATTTCTCTAGAGTGGTGGGCAGGAGAGCCACAGGATTGCCACAAGAGCAGGGGTTTTCTCTCCCCTGCCTCTCCCTCTTTTCCCCTTCCCCATCAGGCCTTGCAAATCCCAGTGTGGCAGGGAGTTGAAAGAAGTGCTTGGTGTGATTGCTCGGCTCCCAGCCACAAGATGGCAGAAGAAGATCAGAAATTCAGGCACAGACTCTGTCCCTGAGGAAATCTGTCTCAGCTAGTTGGCACCCGGCCTGCTTGCTCTCTGGGGTGGGTTACCATGTAGGAAGAACCTTCTCTTTTTTTCTTATTTTCTTGGAAAAAGCCATCCGAGGGGCAGACCAAAGCAAGTGGGTGCTGCGAAGTTAGATCGTGAAAGCTGCCTACAGGAAATGGGCACCGTGAGGCCCTTTCTTCGCTTGCCGCTCTGTTGTAACCAGCTTCACTGTGATAAAGCCAGTGAGATTGAGCCCGGCAGCTACGTGTTTCTAGAAAAGGGATGTCGTGTGCCATGCTGCCTGTCCCCACCCTCTACAACAGATGCAGGTGTCCTGGGATCTCAGTAGCAGTGACCTTGGGAGGAGTCCCAAGCATACTTGGAATCAATGGTACACTCAGACAAAGCCAACCCGTGGCAGGTGCCAGTCAATTAAAAAACCTACTTTCCAAGGAGAGACATTGAGACCCAGGAGGTGTGGCTGAGATTTCAGAGTGCCTTCCACTGAGCCTGGTCGTCTGGACCTCTCCACTTCAACCAGAAACAAGGCAATATTGACCTGGAGGACACCCAGGCTGTGGCTGGAGGGAGAGGCAGCCATTCATCTGAGGGGACTTTCACATCATTATGTGGAAATAATGGGCTCCTTCCCCCTGGTCCATTGGGATGAATTTAGTCCTTTCTGAGTATGTCTGAGTGTGTCTCAGGGCAAGTTAGGGGTCCTGTTTTAGAGATGACTCATTGAACTAGCAGTTGCTGAGAGGTGCTGCCTCTGGCTTTGACCTCTATAACATATGTCATGGTTTCTTGGTGTCTTGAGCTAAGTGGTATAGCTGCATGTCTTCCTTTTAATCAGGCAGTTCTTGAGACTTCCCCAAATGTCTTTCAGGCCCCACTCAGCCTCTCCCAGTGCTTCATGGATGGTGGCCAGGCGGTAGAAAGCCATAGGAGCCAGTGCTTACCAGGACAGGCACTAGAGAGAAGGAGACAGAGCGCTCAGGGTTAATCTGGGGGATCCGGTGCTCCAGGGGCAGCCATGGTGTGGTCTCAGATAACTCTAGGACAGAGGACAAAATCCTAGATAACAATCTGGGCTATGTCTGTGGGAGTGATTTCTGAAATGGGAATCTTGGTCAAAACCAAGCTTTACAAGAAAAGGACTTGAGAATGAAAGAAGACAGTCACCTGTACAGCACTTTGGGAAAAATATGGCACGTTCTGGAAGGCTGCAATCAATGCACAGNCCAGCGGCTGCCTGGCAGCACAGGCTGGTGGCCTGGACGTGTGGCTGGATATACACAGAGATACCCTTGATGCTCGGCATTTTACAAAGATCCAGAGGGCAGTGGCATTTGGCAGCAGCAAGAGTAGGGAGTGCACAGATAAGGGGTTAATGACGATCCACACCCACAGAGATAAGGGTGTCAGGCAGCTCTCTGGGTGTTCCTGTAAGGATGGCAGGGCCCAGTGGCACTGGAAGTTTGAGAATCACATTAGATGTACTTGCAAAGTAGACCAACCCACCCTAGTTAATTGCAGGGTTCACACAGGCAAAACAGCAGGGCAAATGCTTGCTGAGGCCTCCACTGGCAGCTCCATTTCACTTCCCAAGATGGTTCTGAAGTTTTATGCTTTCAGGAGAAAAAGATCCAAACGGTGAGGCTCATCTGTCCCTGGAGGGAAGCACTGCTCAGTAACTATTCAATTTTCAAAGTTATGCAAGATTGGAACAGGGAGGTGGAACTGGCGGTAAAACCCAGAGTACATGTTGGGGAGTTCATAAAGCTCATCTCTGTTCCAAAAGGGGCGTTCTGCCTGGTGTCCACGCCGGTAAGCTCAGAGTCTGAGGGGTGGGCTGAAGGAGGAGAGAGCAAGTTGAAGTCAGCTTGAGCTACATAGTGAGACCCTGTCTTCAAAAGTCCAAACAAACAAACACACACACAAACAAACAGGGGTCTTCTCTAGCTTATTCTTTTTGGTGACAGTGGGTACAGTTCAACTAAGGCAGATGCACGGACGCTGGTAACTGCTAAGACAAATGCACAGTGGCCAGTGTCCACCNAAGGCTAGTGACTGCTAAGGCAGAATTCCTTGCTAATGAGAAGGTATTGACACTTTTTTCCTTAGCTTTGTTTCTAATGAAAAGGAAGCAAGGGATGTAGGAAGAGAGAAACTTGACAGTNAGATAGAAAATGTCCTTTGGGATTCTTTCCAAGTCTTTTTACATATAAGGACCCCTTTTAGTGTTAAAGGTGCCCAGTACTCTCACAACACTGTGGTTTTACTTTATATCCTTTGAGAGAGGGAAACAAGCCGAGCTGTTAAGAGTAGAAGTCACAGTGAGTTCTGATAACTCCATTGTAACATTTTCTCCCCTTTGCGCAGAGGCACACTTGGCATATTTTACCATGGCTGCGATTGCACTAGGCACTTGCAAAGGGCTTCATACAAGTAATGCAACTTTCTATCATCTCCCATGATGCATTGATTTGATAAAAGATCATAGGGTGCTTTTAGTGGTATCTCTGTGGACTGGGCCCGTGGCTTAACAGTGGATGATTTGTGCATCCCATGACGTCACAGGTGTGGGGAGGGCCCAGGGGTCAGCCTTCCCTCCTTTCTTCCCACCTCCCCCTTTCATACTTACTCTGCATCTGCTGTGTGTGAGGCACACCAGGACAACCATGCACTGTCTCTGGCTGCACAGAGCTTCTAGTCCACAGGAACAGCAAAGATGGCTCTTATCAAGGACACCTCAAGGTTAGATTAGAAATAGCTAAAGCATGAAGAGCCAGTGAGGACCTAGGAGCTTGACAATGCTTGCTGAAGANACTGAAAAATACAGTCCCAGATTACCAGGGCTGGGATCCTCTAGTCCAGCCCCTTTTTAAAAATCTTAATTTTTGAGAATTTCATACATGTATATAATAAAATCTGATCACATCCACCTTTAATTTCTCCTTTTTTTTCATTAAATTTATTTTACATCCCAACCACATTTTCCCCTTCCTCCTCTCCTCCCATTCCCTCCCCCCAGCCTTCCTTCTGCCTCCCACCCCCACCCAATTCACTCTTCCTTGGTTTCTGTTCAGAAAAGGGCAGACCTCCCACAGATATTAACAAAACATGGCATAATCAAGTTGTGGTAAGACTAAGCACCTCCCCTTGTATTAAGGCTGGGCAAGGCGACCCATTATGAGGACTAGGTTCCCAAAAGTCAGCCAAAGAGTTAGGGACAGCCCCTGCTCTCACTGTTAGGAATCCTGTAAGAAGACCAATTGACACAATTGTCACATATATGTAGAGGGCCAAGGTTGGTCCCANGCGGGCTCCCTGGTTGTTGGTTCATACTCTGTGAGCTCCTATGAACCCAGGTTAGTTGGTTCTGTGGGTTTCTTGTGGTGTCCTTGACACTCCTTCCTCCTTCTCTTCAGCAGGATTCCCAAGCTCTGCCTAATGTTTGTCTGTGGGTCTCTGCATCTGTTTCTCTCAGTTGCTGGATAAAGGCTCTCTGATGACAATTGGGCTAGGCACCAACTATGAGTNTAGTAGAATATTGTTAGGCATCATTACATTGACATTTTTTTCCCTCCAGTCATGTTTGGTTCTATCCTAGGTCTCTGAGCCATCCAGTTTCTGCATCCTGGCCCTCCAGACAGTGTCAGGGATGGGTTCACTCTTGTGTCATGTGTCTCAGGCTGGACAAGTCATTGGTTGGCCACTCCCACAATCTCTGAGACACCCTTACCCCAGCACATNCCATAGGCAGGATAGATTGTAGGTTGAAGGTTATGTGGCTGGGTCCCAATCCCTGCACTGGAAGTCTTGCCTGGTCACAGGAGATGGCCAGTTCAGGCTATGCATCCACCATTGCTAGGAGTCTTAGCTGGGATCATCCTTGTAGATTCCTGGGAGTTTCCCTTGCACCAGGTTTCTAGCTGACCCTGAAATGCTCCCCCTTCCCAGTCATCTCTCTCAGTACTCTCCCCCTCCACAACACCCTCCAACCTAATCCCTCATGCTCCCTTACCCCCTGTCCCCAGTCCACCCATAAAAATCTCTTCTCTTTCCCCTTCCCAGGAAGATCTGAGCATCCCTCCTTGAGCCCTCATTACCCAGCCTCTCTGGGTCTGTGGATTGTAGCATGGTTATCCTTACTTTACATCTAATATGCACTTATAAGTGATTATATACCATATTTGTCTTTCTGGGTCTGGGTTACCTCACTCAGGATGATTTTTTCTAGTTCCATCCATTTACCTTCAGATTTCATGATGTCCTTGTTTTTAACAGCTGAGTAATACTCCGTTGTGTAAAATGTACATTTTCTTTATCCATTCTTCGTTTAAGGGACATCTAGGTTGTTTCCAGGTTCTGGTTATTACAAATAAAGCTGCTTTGAACTCAGTTGAGCAAATGTCCTTGTGTGTCCTTTGGGTATATGCCTGGGAGTGGTATAGCTGCATCTTCAGGTGGGTTGATTCCCAATTTTCTGAGAAACTGCCATATGGATTTCCAAAGTGGCTGTACAAATTTTCACTCCCACTTGCAAGGGAGGAGTGTTCCCCTTGCTNCAAATACTCGCCAGTATAAGCCGTCACTTGTGGTTTTGATCTTAGCTATTCCAACAGTTGTAAGATGGAATCTCAGAATCTTTTTTATCATAGTTCCCTGATGGTAAGAATGTTGAATATTTTTAAAGTGTAGCTCAGCCATTTGAGATTCTTCTGTTGAGAATTCTGTTTAGATTTGTGTCCCATTTTCTTTGTCAAAAATCATGTGTCCATATGTGTGTGGCTTTATGTCTGGGTCTCCAATTCAGTTCCATTGATCCACCTGTCTGCTTTTATGCCAATATCATGCAGTTTTTATTACTATAGCTCTATAGTAGAGCTTGAAGTCAGGGATGATGATATCTCAGAATCTTTTTTATCATAGTTCCCTGATGGTAAGAATGTTGAATATTTTTAAAGTGTATCTCAGCCATTTGAGATTCTTCTGTTGAGAATTCTGTTTAGATTTGTGTCCCATTTTCTTTGTCAAAAATCAGGTGTCCATATGTGTGTGGCTTTATGTCTGGGTCTCCAATTCAGTTTCATTGATCCACCTGTCTGCTTTTATGCCAATATCATGCAGTTTTTATTACTATAGCTCTATAGTAGAGCTTGAAGTCAGGGATGATGATACCTCTGGAAGTTCTTTTATGGNACAGGATTGTTTTAGCTATCNTGGGTTTTTGTTTTTCCTGAGCATTGTTCTTTCAAGTTCTGTAAAGAATTGTGTTAGGATTTTAATGGGAGATTGCATTGAATCTGTACATTGCTTTTGGTAAGATGGCCATTTTTACTATGTTAAGCCTACTGATCCATGAGCAGGGGAGATCCTTCCATCATTCTAATCCTTTTGAAGAGGAGGAAATTGAGAGCCAGGAAAGGATGCACCAGGTGAGCCCAGGGTGAAGCAGAGTGTCCCAGCAAGCGTTCTGGTCCAGAGTTCTCTCCTACAGTGAGGCCTCACCTGGCCCCAACAGATGCTTTCAAAAAGTGACTGAGAAAGCCACTGGCTTCAAGTAAGCCTGAGTGAGAGAGGGAATGCTGAAGGAGTGGGGTTCTGAGAATGAAACAAAACAGAACCAACTGGTTAAAGCAAGAGGAAGCCTTTGGGAGAAACCCTCTATGACCAGAGAAGTGTGGTGGCCTAGGTAAAGCAGGGTGCATATGAGGCCAGGAAGGGGCTCACTGGGCCACAGGTGACATATTGCAACCTGGCCAGAGGATGATGAAGGAAGACGAAGGCAGGATGTAGCTTTGAGGTGATGTGAGGAGAATGTGNTCCATACAGTTGGCCAGACCTTCAGTTTCCTAAATGAGGAGAACCTTGTCTCCTTTACAGGGATATTGGACTTCACCAAGATTGAAGACATACAGACACTTCTTCTACAGGCTGTTTCAGTGCAGGTANTGAATATATAATAGCTAAATGTGAGTTGTTTCAACCCCTTGTTACTCAAAGAAGAAAATACAAAAGTGAAACAACCCAATTTTGTGCCATTTGTGTATATGTGTGTTTGTAATGTATGAATGTGCATGTAAATGTGTCTGTGTTTGTGATGTGTGTGTATGTGGAACAGCACAATCCCTAGTGGTGATGAGAATGTGGACAAGAAGAATGTGTATATGGTGCTAAGGAGTCTTGTAAACTGGCACAGCCACCTTGAACAATGTGGCTTCAGGAGAAGTGGGCAATACACATGGCTACAATTGAAAACATGATTAACTCGGGCACACACGCCATGGAAAGCTCAGATCAACAGTTTGCAGTTGTCATAACAATCCAATAATCTATTAACGTTAAAATAAAGTCACTATGTAGAGATTTTTGGCAGACAGTTATTCATACAATGGGGTATTATAAGACAATGAAAATTAACACATGGCAGCCACATGAGTGAAGTTCACAAATACAACTTAAGAGCAAAAAAAAAAAAAAAAAAAAAAAGACTCAAAGGAACATGTACAGTTTGATTCCATTCATATGAAAATCAAAACCTGTGGTGATATTTTATCTGTGTCCCCCAATAAAATTTATCTGAGGATCGGAGCTAAAAACGGGGCAGCCAGCTGCTATCAGTAAAACAATAGTCATACAAGTTAGCACATGCCCTTTAATCTGTTTGGTTCTCTGTGACTCCAGGGTCACATTGGGAACTAGCAGAAGGGGGTGGTGGCACACGCCTTTAATCCCAGCATCAGCCATAGAGTTCTGGAGGTCTGTGCAGACAGAGAGGAAGTGATGTAGTTTGGTGAAGATAGGAAATGAGTTAGCCGAAGGACAGGCATAAAAAGCCGGGTTAGACAGGAAGTCACTCTCTTCTCTTCGCTTCACTCTTTGGAAGCAGCAGCAGCGTTGGTGAGGTGAGGCTAGCTGGTGGCTTGCTCCTAATTCCTCTGATCTCTGTCAGATTTTCACCCCTATTTCTTGTTCTGTGTGTTTATTAATAAGACTGTTTAGAAAGTCGTCTTACAAAAACCAGAAAGCTGGAAAGAAAGCAAAGTAATGGATAACAGAAAAGCTAGGAGAGAAAGGAAGGTTTTAGCGAAGCTCACCTCAGGTGCTACCAATAATGTTCTGTCTTGGCTTGGGTGGTAGTTATAAAGTTCTTAAAAATGTGTGTGTGTGTGTTTGTGATGTGTATGTGCATGTGTGTGAGTTTGTGTGTGCATGTATATGTGTTTGTGATGTGTGTGGTATATTTGTGTCTGTGATTTGTGTGTGTATGCATGTGTATGTGTTCATGATGTGTGTGTATGTTTGTGATGTGTTAGTATATTTGTGAGTGTGTGCATGTGTGAGTGTATGTGTGCATGTGTGTGGTATGGTATGTTTGTGTGTGATGTGTGTGTATGTCTGACGTGTGTGTNTATGTTTGTGATGTGTGTGCATGTGTTGAGTGCATGTATACATGTGTTTGTGATGTGTTGTATATGTTTGTGATGTGTGTGTAAATGTTTGTGATGTGTGTGTGGTTTGCTTGTGTGTGTGGTGCGTATTTGTGATGTGTATAAGTTTGTGTATGTATATGTGTGTGAGTGTCTGGATGACGTGTGTGAATCAGACAATTTGGTGGAATTGGTTCTCTCCTTTCACCTTCCTCCTGAGTCCNGAGGATCAAACTCAAGTGTGGGGGGCCATCCCACCCCTACTTTTCTCCAGAGTACTCTTGAGTAGGAGCAGCAGGAAATATTAGTTAGAAGTATAGAAGGGAGAAAACAGAAAACACAGGATATCCTTGAGAGGGCCTGGATCCTATTCCATCGGGCCCTGTCTCTGCCCCAGGGTATTTAAAGGGGTGGAGCAAAAGACCTCCCCCCAGCACAGCCAAGTGCAGACCATCCCAGACCCCTGCACTCAGGCCCGTGGTCCAATCATCCTCTCTATGCAGACCTGCTGGGTAAAGCCACTAGGAAACTTAAATGGGCTCTAACACTCAAGTCACCAGTCTTTGCAGCAAGTGCATTTCCAAGCTGAGTCCCCTCACAGGCCCCACTTACCTGTAATCATTAAGCTGAGCCATTAGCATAAATTGAAAACTGTTCTGCAATTTTCTATACNTATATTTCTTAATAAAAAGNAGGGGGGAAGTATATATTGATGAAGACAAGAGGACCTTCCTCAAATGCAAAAATAAGCAAAAAATGCATGTCTTAAAAAATAACTTGACATCTTTGTTTTATGTTAAGCTGTTATTTAAGGCCAATAAACTTGATTTATGTCTAAGAGAAAGAAATCTCCTTGGGAAAGATGACATTGTGGATTTTAGGAGGAACTTTCCAANCTGCCTCACATTGCCATCTACTGAGTCTGTCCTGCATGCAGAAGTTAAAAAATATTGATTTAAACTTTGGCCTGACCACTTTCATATAAANGTCCAATTGTGACAGGGATGAAGAGCCCAACTTAACACATATGTAGATTAGTTTTTATTTTCTTTGGAGAAAGAAGTGCTGTTCCAATTGTTTATTTAGGGAGTGATCAGTTTAGAAGACTAATTTATCAATAGTATCAAATTTATGGGGTGGGGGATCAAAGTGGCCATGTGATCCCCGTCAGACTGGACCTCTGAATGTAGCAGTTAAAGGAACTGGATGTCAGTTAATCCAGAGAGTTGTCAGGTGTGGGTGACACATTGGTTTCCAAGGTCACCAGTTTGTCACTTTGGCTTTTTTTCTGCTGTTGTCCACTGAGGAAGGTCAGCTTGTGGGGACCACAGCCTCTCTCCTTTCCAAAACCCATGTACATCATGTGGGATCTTCTGATCAGAGTTGTCATGACAACGCACTCCCTCTTCAGTGATGTATTTTTGTGACCAGCAAGTGAAGAAAATAAAAGACCTGACTCATCTTTTTATGGGTTGGAAAATCCCTACATTCTAAGGGCTTTCTGTTCTTGAGAGGGCAGCAAGACCTGACTCTGAGTGGCTCCACACAAATGGCCAGTCCCTAAACAAGCTGAGGCCCCCGGGAGTTCACTTGCTTACGGAACTATTCACTTGGCTTCATTGTCCATTTCAAATATAGAATTTAAAAGTCATCTTAAATGGAAAACTAAGCCTCCCGTTGATACAGTTGAGGAGGGAGAGCCTCCAAGGCCTCCAAGTGCCGTGTGAGTGTGGGTGGATGGGAAACTGTACTTTCATAAAATATCTCCAGTTNGGAGGACTTGGCATTTCCTCCTCACCTATGTCTTACTTGGTGACTCTGTCATCCATTNCAGTGGTAGCTCTACTCCTCACACTCCTGTGCCAGGGTTTGCTNTCACATGGGCACAGGGTGCATCTGGCTAGCCTAACAACTTTAAACAGATGTTAACATCAGCCATACAGACTTGGTCAAACTTCATTTTTCCTCCGTCACCTTCCGGTTTCACAGGCTTACTCCACCTCAAGCTGTGGTTACAGGAGGAGCAACAATCAGCNTTAATGTCCTCTGAGACTCAAANCACACCCCATGGGGGTTTTAGTCAGACAGTCCCAGAAAACTTGACATTAGTGCACACACCAAATTCTACCAAAGAGGCACAACTTATCCNGAAGAGCCATGGACACGTCCACATGGTCTTGAATTAAGTAGCACAGAAAGTCATTTGTATTTAAGGTTCCAATAGCTGGGAATTCTAATAGATCTAACAAGTGGGCAGGGGCACATGCTCATTTCTCAAGTTTTCTCAAGACGTGAAGTGGAATAGAAATGGACCACTTACTTACAAAGCCCACCGGCTGCTGGCCCGCTCCCGAACATCACGTTAATGTTGACCTCACATTGTATCAGCTCCCGTCTTTACACTAAGCTTTTGGACATTTACCTTTCCAAGATGTACGTACAGACTCNGGATTTCCCAAGATGTACTTACAGACTCTGGATTTCAAAGGAAAACTTGAACACTTCATTTCTTTCCTTTAGCGGTCAGATGGTAACAAAACGTGTCGATCCTGGCTCCGTGTCTTCCAGGATCTGAAATCTAGGCAGGCATGTTGGGGTGCAAACAGCCCACAGTTTCAAACTACGGCACAACTGTCTGCATGAACTGCAATGTACCAAGTCCACCCACAGTAGCATGTCAGGGCCNCGTNGGGGTGGGCGTTAAGTTAATGCTCAGAGACCAGGGAGGATGCACAAATGAGGAAAGGTGCCTGACAGAGTGAGCTAGGAAGCAGAGGCCAGATGACCTTGGCCACTGGGAGGGCGTAGGATGCCTCTGTTGTTAGATTTTCTAATAATTCAAGAGCTGTAAATCTGGCTTTCAGGTAAAACTTCCTTTCTTTAAAATACTGGCAACAATATTAGAAAACACCCGAGAGGGCACCAAACAGCCACATGGGGGCAGATTTGGCCAGACAACCCACAGCTCTGGGCTGGCTGTGGAAGTGCTGGTTGGGAGGGATATCTGTGGTTCCTTTGCTCCCACTCTCTAGGTCAAGGCCACGTGGCTGGGTGCAGCTCCTTTTNTCTGGGCCTGTGACTAGGGAAGCAAAGCAAGGCTGAGAGAGACAGACCTGCCATGGGTTCTGACAGACACTGAACCAGATTCTGAGGCAGCTACTTACTGTGTGACCTGAGGCAAATTTTTGTCAGATGAGAGGGATGGTCTCTGTCCTGGGAGGTTGTTCTGGAGACAAACTGAGGTGGTCTGTGTGTGGACCTGCCTCCTTGAGTGGAATCAGGTAATAGCCCTGTCCTCACGCTTGGTAGGAGCCAGTCACTATGGCGAGTGAACACAGGAGCATGAGGCAGAGTGAGTGGTTCCTGTGTCAGGGGTCTCCAGCACCCTTGGTTTTGATTTGTCTGGCAAATGTTGAAAAAAAAAAAAAAAACCTTTAAAGCCAGACTCTGCCCTCACAATGTAAATGCCGTTAGTGTGTGTATACATCTATATGGGGGCACAAGCCTTTCATAGTGGGCATGTGGAGGTCAGAGGTCAGACACCATGCAGAAGTCAGTTTCCCCTTCCATCACATGGATCTAAGGGGCTGAAGGCCATCAGACTTGGCAGAAAGCGCCTCTCTGGGCTGAGCCATCTCACTACCCCATCTTCATGTTAAAACAGCTCCTTGGTATAGTGCCAATCGAACCCAAATGCTTTTAGTCCATAACGTCATTAGCCCAATCTGAAACTGGGACTCTAGTGATGAAAAAACACCCCCAAAGTCAAGGGCTGGTAAATGAGGGAGTCAGGCTGAGCTCAAGAGCTTGGGCTCTCAATCATCTTGTCATTTAGCACTACTGAACCAATCTCATAGAACCCTGTGAGGCTTAACCTGCAAGTGAAGTACTCAGCTCAGGGGCACACTAAGTAACGAATAAAGGTTAGCTGTTGTTACCTCCTAATACCAAAGTGGAACTCAATTTATCATCCTCCCAATTTTATCTAAGGTAGACATTTGCTGATGGTGTCCGGGCTCCCTGACCCTCTTATGTCCATATCTGCTCTCCAAATGCACTACAGGCAGTCCCAAGCTAGGGAGGCTTTCTAGGGCACGTCATCAGGTCATGCCTGTGGGAGCAAGTGGAAGCAAGAGGGTAGAAGATGTAGGTTCTCCTGGAGAGCAAGTGTTGACGAAGACTTCCTGGAATGACACCCCATGGGACAACCACTATGTACTTTGGTNCATGATCTTCAACGACATTTCCCCATGCCTGGTTTGCTGAGCGAATAGAGGAAGGGACAGGACCAGGGAGCAGCCATACACCTGAATGTTGGGGACTCCTTTTAGCTGGGTCACATATTTGTTGAGATAACATAGACGCCAACTCGGAAGAAAAGCAAGCACTCTGTGGCGTGCAGCATGGTCAGCACCAAGAATTTGGGCCCTGGGGTTAGAGGAGCATCACGGCCTGCCTACGGAGGACTGTACCAAGTGTACAACAGTGGTCCTCGAGGAAACTGAGCCTGCATCTCTTCCCAGCCCCTTCACAGCTAGGTGTTCAATCGCTTTTACTCACCTCACTCAGGTTAAAATTTAAAATGTTGTTCCTCTAGTAGCTGAATTTACAGGAGAGAGGATAATCACCCTAAATCATTCACAGAAATAAATATGAGGTGGGGAAAGTTTTGATTTTTTTTTAACCTTAGCTGAGTATGGTGGCACATAATCTGTAATCATTACTCAGGAGTTAAAAGGATCAGAAGTTCAAGGCCAACCTTAGCTACATAGTGAGTTCCAGGCTAGCCTGGACTACAAAGAGACCCTGTCTTAAAAGTAAAAACAGAGAATGTCTACCTTAAAGATAATGCTGGCATTTGACTGGGTCAACATTCACCATACNTCCTCAGCTTTTCTATAATAATAAAGTTTAGATGGAATCAAAGGTCGTGGGAGGAAATGGAGATAGGAGGGCTACAAAGGGCAGGTGAAGGGAAAGGTGTTGCATAATATTTAACTATGTCAAGATGTGTTATATTTGTTTAACTATGTCAAGATGTGTTGCATTTGTTTAATTATGTAACAATGTGTTGCTGTTCTACCTTGTCTGCCTAAGGCACCTGATTGGTCTAATAAAAAGCTGAACAGCCAAAAAGTGAAGGAGGAGGTACAGGCAGAATTTACTGGCAGGGAGAGTAAGTAGGAAGGGGAATTTAGGCTTGGAGAAGGAAAAGAGATGCCAGGGAGACACCAGGGGCCAACCAGCCAGCCACAGAGGAAGCAGGAAAGTAGGACATACAGAATGAAAGGTAAAAAGGCCCGAGGTAAAATGTAGATGAATAGAAACAGGTTAAATTAAGTTAAAGGAGCTAGTGGGAAGCCTAAGCCAAGGCCCAGCACTCATAATTAATAATAAGTCTCTGTGTCTTTATTTGGGAGCTGGTTGACAGCCCAAAGAAAATTCCAACTACAGAGAGGTAATAATAATACAAGGGGACAGTGTCTGGTGTTCCGTGNGTGTTGTCCCCATAGGGATAAGCTTCAGGGATGAATTCTCTGGGTGAACCACACACATCTGACACCCAACACTATATGCATGTCCTTGATTTGCCTTGCATTGATTTCAAACTCTTGAAATATTGAACATTTCTTATGGCACCAATTAAGACTGTAAGTCTTTGAGATAAATGGCATCGAGTGCTCGGTCTCCATTCCCTACTCTCTGGGTCAGAATACTCTCAATGAATCCACAGACTCATATAACATCCCCAATTTTTGCATGCCCTTAAGATATGCACTCTGTAAATGAACACTCAACATGTTTGTAGTGAAACTCTAATGGCTCAGAGCCCAGCTGGTGTTAACACATTTTTTTTACTTTTGCAGGTTTGCACTCTAATGGGACGGACAGAAGCATGGATTTCTTTCATAGGATGTTTCTGTTTTTTAAATCAGTAAGTGAAATCTTTGGAGTTTGCGCTGTTCACTGCAAAGCTGTCGGTGAGCTAACTTCTCCCTGGACCTGGGCGCAGAGCCCATCACCAGACTCTGGGTAATAAACCCTAACACCTCCACAAATCCATTTGGAGCACAGGCACTAGACGCTGAATTTGAGACCCCACATCATTATCTACATTGCCATGATGTAAATTAAAATCAAGTTTGTGACTTCTTAGTGGAGCAGACTGGAAAGGACAGGNACGGATCCTAAGGTAGCTAGCANCCCTAGAAGGCAGAATTCCTTTCTTTAGCTTCTTCAGCTGAGGTGACGGAAATGCTTTTATTTGTATGGACCGAGCTACGCACTCCCGAAAACCTGTACTTAATGACTGGGGATATCTGGAGCAAGGGCCCAGACCACGCAGGGTGTTGAGTCCACCTCGTGGTCCAGCTGTGTGCACAGGGTGTACCTAAGGCTGCGGCTTTGTTCTCGTGAAGGCAGGAGCCCAAACAGCACGCAAAGGCGGCAGCGTTTCTCGCCCGGCGCCTGTCGTCTCCNCAGCTGCTGGGGTAGCGCGCGAACCTCGTCGCCCCGATGCGCGGCCCGAGCCTCTGGCTATGCGGGAAGAGCAACCCGGCCTCGCAAAGCTGCGCTCGGGGAGGCCGCAGCGCGGNCCTCACCGCGTCCCTCCGCCGACGCGGGCGGCCCCACGCGCCAGCCGCGCCGCCAGCGCCACATTCCATTTCAAAAATAACACACACGTGTGCTGGTAAACAAGCGCGCGAGCCGCCGGGGCCGCGCATCCCGGGCGAGCGCATGCAGCGCGCCCCCTCGTCCCGCACGTGTCGCTCGGCTCCGCCTGCGAGCTGCTGCGCAGCTAGGCCCCGCCCCCGTCCCCGCCCAGCCCGCCTCTCCCGGGACCTGGGGCCCTAGCGCCCGCCGCACCGCCAGGCTGTCCTCGCCGAGGTTCTGCAAGTTTCTTGCCCTGACGGAGCGTGCCGCCCAGGTCCGCCGCGGTCCTCCTCTCCCTCCTCCCCGCACAATCTCCCTCTAGTCCTCTCGCCGCCTGCGCGCCCAAGGCTGTCTCCCGGAGCGCCTTCGCTCTCCCTCTCCTCCCTCCCCTCTGTCCTTCCGATTTTACTCGATTGTTTATTATTTGCTGGGGGCGGGGGCGAGGGGGAGAGAGGGGCGTCTGGGGCCCAGAGACAGGCGGCGGCGGCCAGTCAGCACGCGGCGTGGCTTGACGAGGAAGCGGCGCAGCGAATGGCGACGCGGCGCAGGGCTCCGGGGTCACGCGCGTGTAGAGACAATGACATCATCTGTTTGTACGCGTCGAACTAGCTTGGTGCAGGGGCGGGGCCGCACGTCACTTGAGTGACGGGTCGCGCGCAAAGCCCGGAGGCCGGAGTTCCAGGGTAGGCTGCCCTGGCAGGCGCTTCNCGGCTGGTCGTTTGTGTGGACTGGTTGTTGCGGAGCCCCGACTTTTATCTGCAGTGACTTGAGGATTTTGCCTCGAAAGACACCCATGAATCAGAATGGGTAGCCTTTTGGTATGCATGTCGCATGTGGCGCAGGAAAGCACACACGTACGGTCTAGAGGCACGGATCGTGGGATAAGGGCTTAGGAAGATGCTATTTGAAGCCTAGAGAGTTGAAAAAAAAAGTCAAGCACGTAGTCAGCTGCTTTATCANAACAAAACTGTAGCCCGCTTCCANTTCGCTCTCTGCTCCTGNTTTTAGGACTGGGGCGCACTGTACTTTTCTTCTGNGTTACACTTTTCCCGGTTTGCCTTGAAATCCGTGAAAAGCGAAGCACGCCTGCGGCTGGGCGTCCCAGGTGAGAGTCCAGCACACACCTTTTGGTGCCTATTGCAAGGCAGCGCTATCTTCGCCGGCCAGGGTTTCCACGCCAAAGTAACCTTGTCATCTGCGGTGAGAGTCTTATCTCGGGTGCTACCTGGTGTCGGGTTCTCACGAGGAACCCGATANCAGGACGGGCTCCGAACCCGGCGCTCCGACGCGCAGGCCAGGGACCCGCGAGCCAAACGCTGGCCCTGGAGCAGAGGAGGGCACGCGACTGCGCACCGTGGTGCGCTCGAACTTGCCGGTCCGTCCCGGGCCGGCGTGGTGCGGTGCGGCCGTTGA
>LZPO01116608.1:352253-378417 GCA_001675575.1 Neotoma lepida | reverse complement strand
TAGTGGGTTGAATCATGCATTTCCACATGGCTACCTGAAACCTCAGAGTGTGACCTGATTGGAAGCAAGGTATTATGACTTGCTGAGCATTTACACTGTGTGCCAACTGCTCAGCTGTGTGATTTTGTTTTTCGTTTGTTTGTTTGTTTATGTTTAACATTGATCCTACAAGGTAAGTAAATCCCAAGAGAAGGAAATGGTTTTAAGATCACTGAAAGTAATTTGGGATTAAAGCATAGTCTAACTTTGGAGCTCTTGCCCTTTCTTTTTGTGTTCTTCTGCCTCCTGGAGTGTGTGTGGGATACAGTAATTTAAAAGTTAAACAGCGGCCACCTAGGAAGTTTCTGCATGCTGTTTGCTGCATTCTTTATATAGATCCCCAATGGTGCTCACATTAATCCTGCAGAGTACTCCTGACGGCAGATCTTTGCAGCTGCAGCTGATAGCATCTAATGCCCCTCTGAGCTGCTGTGTTAGTGACTTTTCCATCTCTGTGAAGAGACCATGGCCAAGACAACTTACAGAATAAAGCTTTTAATGGCTTACAGTTTCAGAGAGTAGTTCATGACCAACATGGCAGGGAGCATGGCAGCAGACAGGAAGGAATGGTGCCGGAGAGCTTGTATCTCGAGATATAACTACAGGACAGAGAGCTAACAGGGAATGGCATGGGCTTTCGAAGCCTCAAAGCCCACCCAGTGATACACCTTTAACAAGGCCACACCTCCTAATCCTTCCTGAACAGTTTTACCAACTGGGAACCAAGCATTCAAATCTATATGAGCCTATGGGGGTGTTCTTATNCAAACCACCACAGCTGAGGAGGGAAGATGGGCAGTGATTTTGCCTCTTTCCCTGGACATTTTCTTGGACTGAAAACTCAAGGAACCTGTGCATGTCTGAGCCTTTAGTGGCAGAATAAGGAAACTTGAGACTTCTACTTTAAGTCTGTAGATTTAGCAGTTCTGCTTTATGGTTTACTATGGGTCACATACAGAGTGCACTGTTTAGAAATGATAGAGTAACACATAGTGTGTGGAAATTCTTCGGGCTGGGCTTTTATCTCTGAGGTACTTATGCCTCCAGACAAGACATCTGTGCTTTTGCAGCACGTAGACAGGTAATGGCATAGTCCCAAGAAAAAGGAGGTTTCAAGAAAAAAAGTTTATAAGTTCCTGGCAGAAGTTTGGCTTCAGAATCAGATTTCATAATTAAAGGTATTAAAAATATTTTTCTGAGGTGGTTGACTCTTTGCAGTGCCGTTATTNGGTTTAGAGGCAGNCTGCCAAGGCAGAGTCAGAGGTGCTGCATAGTCCACGTTGCCAGCCAGGTTAGTGTTTATCTCTACTGAAGAGCCAGCTGCTTTTGTCTTCAAGGCACTATGGCTGAGCAGGTCCCAAAGTGGTGTTTCAGTTGGCCACAGAAATGGATTAGCCATGTGCAAATAGAATAGAATGACAAACAGAATGCTAAATATCACATGTCATTCTGTGTATGTTGGAGAAAACTTAGGCTGTGGCTTTCGTAGTGAAGATAGGTGAGTGGAATCTGGAGACTTTCCAGATGATCGCCTGAGTCTCTTTGATAAGTGTGAGTGTGCAGGTTGGTTCTGCCTGATAACTCGAGCAGCCAGCATGCAGACAGGGTGGGGTGAAGGGCGGAGGGCAGATGAGTTGGCAGGTGGCAGTGCCCACAGTAGCCTTTTAAAAGAGGGCACAACTCTGGGTATAAACCTGGTGTTTAAAGGGGACATAAAATTACATTCACTTGAGCTTGTTGAGTGTCTCCTTGGAAACTGGTATTGTGATCAGATGGAGGGTTGGGCTCTGCCAGTGCTAAAGTACTTTCCTAGCAGACAGAAAGAGTGCGTAGTGAAGGTGTTCACTCAGGTCACTCGAATCTCAGAACGGCTTTTTTTCCTGAAGTAGTTTTATTGAATTTAAAACTGCTATTCTTTCATTGTAAATTATCCAGATAATTACCTTGGCTCTGTTGTTCACGGCAAGCTTTTGCTGAGTGATGTTTAAAGCCTCCTGCTTGCTACCTTCTCTTGATTTTTCACTTTAGTTCTTAATATTTTTTAATATTCCTTGAGTTTATTTAATATTCAGTTAAGTTTTTTCCTTGTTATAACAGTTTTCCAGAGTAAAACACTTTGTCCTAGATGTCTACATTTGAACTTTGTGTGTGTGTGTGTGTGTGTGTGTGTGTGTGTGTGTGTGTGTGAGTGAGAAGGGGGGGTATCTTACTATGTGGTTTAATCTGGCCCTGAGTGCTGAGAGCATAACCTTGTACCCACCACTCCTACCTTCTATTTGAACTTTTCATTCCACTCTTTGACTACATCCACACCTTTACANTTCCCAGTTAAAGAAGTCCGTGTTGCTGTAGTCCTTTCAGCACTCATGCCCTTAGCTAGTTGTTCTGGGCCTCCAAGCCAGTGTTCATTTCCAAGTTAAGAATCTGCTTAGTCTCTCTGACTTTTCATACTTTTTCAGTGGGTTCTGTGTTTTGTTTCCTCGTTTTCCCTGGCCATCGGTTCCTTGGGTCACTTGAGAAGGGCCGTCTCTCTTTGCTGGTTCTTCTTCTCTGTAGCTCCANCAACAGCATTAGTCTGCTGTATATCAGTGTATGTATTGTACAAATAAGTAGTAGCCCACAGACTAACACGGTTTGAAGCAAGTCAATAATTTTTGAGTAAATTTTTTTTGAGTAAATAATTTTGAGTAAATAATTTTTGAGTAAAATTGAAGCTATGAGTTCAAGCATTCATCTGCATTTCTTTACGAAAAACAAAAAAGATCAGATTAGCCGCACCATTTATGTGACCCAAGAAGCAGGCCTGGAACTGACACCTGGAAACAACCTGGTCCTGATGTGTTTAGAGTGGTCTTCCTGCAGATGCTCTTGGGCGCTGCTTTGGCGTACTGGGGCTCTTAGCTCAGGAAGCTAACTCCCTGGGTGAGCTGGTATACTGTTTCTTGAAATTAGTGTCCTAGATCAGGCCTTCTATCTCCAGCCCCATCCAGTAAAGNTAAGTTTACAGCCTCCTGTTTAAATGGGTGCGTGTCCTCTGCTGAACTGAACTATCTCAATCAGTCCTAGTTAGTTTCTTCCTTTCCAAGAACGACCCTTATTTCAGATGGAAAGGCGCTGTGATTTTGGTGTATAGTCAGCTTTATCATACCCAGTTGCTAAGGTGATATTTGGCCCTTGGCTTGGACAAGGGTTAGTAGTTGTTCTTTGACAGGTAGGGAAAGATTTATTCTAATAATCTCATAAAATCAGAGGATGCTTCTAGTTATGGGACTTAGCTATGAGTTCAAGAATTTGTCTAGATATCTTTGGCNNGGGGAAAGATTAGATCAGGTGCATCTTTTTGTGTAGCCTGGAGAAAGAAGCCTGAACTGACCACTGAAAGTGTCCTGGGCCTGATTGTTAAGGCAGCCTGTGGCAGATGCCGATTCGAAGCTTGTGGGCACCCATCCTGACTCAGGCGCTGTGTGTTAATTTAGGGAGGCTATCTTGTGTTAGTGGAAACCACTGACTTCTAAAATAGGCTTAAAAAGATTACCAGGTGAATTTTTAAATAAAAAAATTGCAATTCTCATTTGAAGATTTAAAGATCTCANTTAAAGATGCCTATATTCTGTTATCAAATTTTAATTGACCAACCTGTTTTAGTTTTTCACNAAGTAAAAATATGCCTAGGATTTTGTTTGTCATTGGTCTTGGTTTTCGGAGACAGGGTCTAACTCTGTTGGGCTGACCTTGAACTTGCTGGAGGTCCTCCTGCTTCAAGCTTTCCAAGTGTTGGATGGCGTGACTACACCTGGGGTTTTCTCTGTGGGCTTCTGGGGTTTGTCCTGTGGGTGTGACTTGCCCCCAAGCTCCTTGCTCAAGGCTTGGTGTCTTGTTCTCAGAATAANGTTATTTTAGGCTCATCATTCTGCCTCAAACAGGATCATAAAGCTGACAAAAGACATTTCCTTGCTTGTTATCTCGTGCATTTTTATTGCTCAAAAAGAAAATCCGTTGATTTTATTGTTTGCATCACATGATTTTATAACTTTGAAAACCTATTTATCATAGAGTTGCTGGATGATCATTTGAACTACCAAGTGCTTGGAGAGTTTTTAAATCTGTCTCCCCCTTAAAATGAAACAGCTATTTTGCTGAGGGAGAAAATTTATTGTTCTGGCACATGCTTTCAAGGTTGAACCTTTAGATAATTTGCAAACAGTTCAAGCTCCTTTGCCTTTAGTTTGTGACTATTAGCGCTTCTGGGGGAAAGTAGACCTTGTTATAGAAGGGTTTCCTGATAGGCTCTTGGACTGTTACCAAGTCTTTGGCAAATGAGGGCACACTCTAGCTGTGTTTTAGAATCAGAGCCTTAGAAACAGCAGCGCTCAGGTCCCACTTAGGACAGGTCTGTCGGGATCTCCAGCTGCAGGGCCTCAGAATCTGGGTTTTTAAGCTTCCCAGGTGGCTATAATGTATAGCTAGGGTGAGAACCATGATCTTAGAGAAATGAGAGGGACATTGTCTGTGGAAGTCATTGGCTAGTTCAGTAATGACTTTTTGGACCCTTTTACCTTCCCTTCTCTGTGGGAAGATTACAAGGTAGAGTTCGCCCCCTGGGAGCTCTGAATGAAGAGAGATGTGGTGAGCTGATCTAAGGCTCTNGAGACAAGGCATCATTCCTTAACAAGCTGTGTTTAACTCCAGTCTCTTTTCCTTTTTTTGTATAATTGTAAGTGGTTTATTTAAAGTTCCCACCTCCTACTTGTTTTTCTAGTCTCTGTTGGACCCTGCTTAACTTATTTTTGAAGCCTGTAGGAACTTGTAAGGAGAGATGGTACTGTTTGGAGACATTGTATAAGACTGGAAAAGTGAGATGCCTTAACTTGTTTCTTTTGAGAAGCCTACTGTGGTTTACAGTGTTGAGCTCCACCATACACTGTCACTGAGCTCTTGGCGGTGGTAATGTGGTTCTCAGACTAACAGTGCTGACATCACATAGGCTCGTGTTGGGAATGCAGCTCCTTAGGCCCATCCCAGACACACTAAATCAGACATTCTGAACAGCAAGTCTGTGTTTTAACAAGCCCTCTGGTGGTTCTGCTGCAAACTGAGGGTTCAGAACTCAGCATATATATATTTTAAGATTTATTTGTGAGTTTTGCTTGAGTGTGTATGTATGGGAACCATGCACATTTCTAACAGGTGAGGGGGGTTGTCAGATGCCCTGGAACTGGAGCTATAGATGGCTGTGAGCTGCCAGGCGGGTTCTGGGAATCGAACCTAGGTCCTCTGGAGGAGCAGCCAACTCCATTAACTGCTGAACCGTTTCTCCAGCCCCAGAAACAGTCTTCCAAAGTCATTTGCTAAATGCACNGAATGCTTATGATGATTTAAGAAGGTCAGAATCATAATTCTCATGCCACTTAGTTTATGAATCCTGGCATAGGGAAAAATGAACAGATATCTTGTGATGGAGTCTGTTGAGTGCAGTAAAGTCTGGTTCCCTGAGTATTGTAGACCAATCTTTTTTTCCATGTAGCNTTCTACAAAAGGCAGGGACCAGGCCCCTTCCAGGATGGCAGTTATGGGAGCAAAGGATCCTACTAGGTTGTATAAGAAAACCAGTGTTCATCCTGAGATATATAATGTGTTCAGAGGGTTTGTTCTAGATTGGATTCTGTTTAATGGTCTTCCCTGTTTGTTTGTTTGTTTTCTTGTCTTTNGGGGAATGTCCCCAGTTTGAAGACCNGTATGAGTCCAGGAGAAGCCTCTGACTCATCCCCAGACAGCCCTGAGATGTGTGGGAGAACGATAAGATTAAAATGTGCTGGGTGTAATCAGGGAGAGGGGGAGAGNGGGGCAGCTCTAGCCATGAAGTCAGGAGTGAGCAGGTGACATCTGTCTTGGCTCAGGATCCTAAATGGTGCCTGGCCTACTTCACCACAAGGTGAAGCCAGGGGTAGATGGAATTATTGCTGCCTGCCAGTGTCATTGGATTTGTAGTCCATTAAGCAGGGCCTTCTCACCGGCCATAGCAGGCATAGCTGATGGCTTTAGNGGTATAAATAGAGAACAGTGAGGTAGGCAGGACTAGAAGTTCNTTTCAGGATCTGTTTCTTAGCAGCCGCTTCAGAATGTTGCATGGCATTCATAAACACTCCATTTGATATATCACGAGGGAAACAACCCATACTAGTGTAGATTATAAATCCTTCTGTGGTAGTAGCATCCCAGGTCTCATAGCCCTGAGGATGCGGACCTTGAATGCTGACCTTCCAGGTGGCAGTGTGCTGGGCTCTGAGGGAGTGGGAAGGGCTGGCAGATTGCTCCTCATTCCTCAGGGTCCTTGAGAGGGTCAGGACAATGGCATTAGGTGTTAGAACACCATCAGGAGGGACATGCACAGGAGAGAGAAGCTTTTATCTGGGCTAGAGTTTGAGGAGTCTTCAGTAGTGCATTATGAATCCTGCTGGCAGCATTTACACTTGACTCCAGGAAAGTCCTGGAGGTGTCTAAAGACCAGAAGTCAGTTGGACGTCACTGGTGAGAACTTGAAGTGCTTGGAACAGTGGGTGCTTTCCTTCCAAAGCTACCACTGCTCACAGAAGAAGTGTGTAAACACGGCTTCCACTTGGTTTCCCAAAACACAGACCTCTGTTGGCATGTTTTAAGAACAAGAAAATCAATGTGTTTTGAAAGGTTCTGGCACCAAGGATTCATTTACTGAGGAATTAGATTCCTTCAAAAACACCAGGCTCATAAGAGAACGCCTGCCTGGCAGTAGTGTGGAAAGTTGGCTCCATCCCAGTGGGACCTTGGGACCTTGGTTCCCATGGACTTATCTGAAGATGGCAGTGAGGGAAACTATCTACTCACACCTCTCCCAGAGGCCTCGGAGGAAGCCCTTGGTTTTGAGAAGGTCCCTGAATCCCTACTTCTACATGCTCCAAAGTATGACTCTTCATAGCTAAAAGTTTTTATCTGTCCCCACTAAAAAGGAAGCAAAACCATTATAAACCTTCAATCTGAGTTGGTGTGAACACGCAGTCACAGCCTTTTGGTTTAGCCATCATCTCCATGACTCTAACTCAAATGACCTGTTATGGAACACTCATGGTGTGCCCGTGTGAAGAGCTTAATAGGGACGAGAGCCAGGAGACGGTTGGAGGTGGGGTGTCGGTACAGTGTCTTTCTGCTTTCTCGGAACTCCAGAGTCAATAATTTATCCTTCTTAAATATTGATCTTATGATAACTGCCTGAGACCTCAGCGGGTGATCTGTTCTATCATGATTCTTCTGAATTACAAGAAGGGAAAGGGAGGGAGTCTGCAGGGTCTGCTGGGATGGAGACAAATGTTTTCACCCTCAGAACCCATAATAAGAAGAGTCTTGAGTGTTAGGGTGTAGACAAGTCTGCATGGAACACAAAAGGCTGTTCAGACATGGAATCTGGTGACGGGTGGTTGATTATTCTTAGGCATGGCACTTTCCAACATGCCCATTTTTCTTGAGGTTACAGTGCAAATGTAAGTGATGTAAGAAGAGTGGCCTGGTCATCTCTGCAGGTTCATAAATGAGACACAGAGATACTTTTACTCCAGATTGCATCAGAACTTGCTTTTGGTGACTTTCTCCTTCCCTCTCCTCCCCTGCTCTTCCCTATAGGAGAGGTCTGTGTACCCTCATTTGATGACAACAGGACATTTGGAGCCGTTAGATCTAGCTCTCATTCTTTCCTTTTGGCTCTCTGTCCTACTGTAGGTCAGGACNTTGTGTGTGGTGGTGGTTTAAGAAGGTGACTCCAGTGAACCCTGTTGATGGAGGGAGGCCAAGGTGACTCCTGGACCGAAGTCCAGGAGCATGGAAGATGGTCCACTATAAAGTCCTTGGTAGAGGCTGAAGGATTAGAGCTGTGTGACTTCAACAAATTATTCGGGGCAATGGCTGGGTTTAGGAGAGTTAAACTGTTGTGTAATTTCTTCAAAGACAATACATGTGTACTCATAGTTAGGTGCTACCATTAGTGACCCCACTTTGTAATTAAAGTGCTGGTAGAACTTCCAGCCTCAGTTGTGGAATCATTGAGCCTGGGAGGAATGTGAACCATTGCACTTCTCCCATGGAAGAAGAGGAAGCTAAGTTAGTTTGTGGTTTCGGGAATAAATAATAATAGTAAGGTCTGTTTTCAGAATTACCTTCCAGGGAGTTCAGAGTCATGCGTCATTTCTTCTTTGTCAAGGTGGGAAGAGCATTCTTTGTACAAACTAAATCTCACGAAGTCCTTGGTACTGGGTGGATGACAGGATTGGAGGAAGGAAACAGTTGTCTGTACCATCTTTCCCCATTATCATCCTCCTGTGAGAAATGAGACAAATGAACACTTTGTTCAAAAAACATGGTTGTCTGGTATTTCTCAGCTGTGTCTATTTTTTCTGAGATTGAGAGAGAAATCTTTCTCAGTATAATACATAGGTCCAAAGAAAAGCCCTAAAACAGAGCAAGCTATTTTTGGAACATTATGTAAATAAGAGTTTCAACAATTATGCGGGGGCAAGTAAATTGTGTAATACCCCTAACCCTCTCAGGAGAAAGGAGAAATAACCTCTTTCCCCTTTGGGGAAAAACTTGGGAGCAAGCTCCTGCCAGCCAGCTGTAACTCGGATGTTGGGGTCCTGGCATCTTGCTTTTCTGATGGAGGTGGACCCCACAAGCTTGAGTGCGGATGAAGGTGAAGCCCACACCAGGACACAGTCAGGGTTTCCTGTGCGGACACCTGCAGAGCTCTGCATCCAGTTACAAAATTCAGGAACATCTTTTCCTCAGTCACAGACTAGGAGCATTTTTAGAAGTGATTGAACTTTTTAAAATGAAAAATGATGTGCTCCTTTGTAAGTAAAACAGGAATGCCCTAAAGACCTAAGAAAACAAACAGCCATTTGTCAAATAATGCATCCATCCTGCTCTATTTGAGAAGATAGTTTTTAGAGCAACCTTGGTGTTTTGCTTTCTTCTGATGCCTTATAGCCAAGTAGGAGGTAGGGAAGTCCAACCTGACCCAGAAAGGATTGCATTTGGCCAGCCTGTCTTTTACCTGGCCACAAAGGTCAGGGTTAGATGTGAGGTCAGGACCATTAGGACTCTCAGGGAACAAGCTTCTTCACACCTTATGTTCCCGACATCCCATCTGTCCCACCTGACCCTGTCCCGAGAGGGTTTCTGGGAGGACTGAGCTGAGCAGCAAATGATGCTAAGTTAATGAGGAAACCCCTGAGCTGTGGCATGGGCGCCATCAGCTTGTGCCCTGCCCCCAAGTGTGAAGACCTTATTTGAAACCACACAGTGAGACTGCTCTTAACTATTCATTGATTAGGTGGGCACCAGCATTTTTAGTTATTTGAGATAGTACCTCACTGTATATCTCATGGTCTTGAGGAGATAGCCCGCTTGTCTCGTGAAGCTGCGTAGCATGCCTGTACCTGTCAGGACACCATTCTCATTGCAGACATCACCGTCCTGTTCCCTGGGGAAGAACAAGACTATTTGACTGTGCCCAGTGTGGAGGCATTATATAAAATGTACCTGAGGGGACTTTGTCCTGGTGGCCCAAGTGCTGGCTTTAGACCTGTTAGACTCTGAGGAATTCTTGCCTGGTGTCAGCTCTATTATCCAGGGTGAGGGGGCCTGAGTTTCTAAGTGGCTGTATCTTCAGGATCATGACTGAAAGAATTGCTGATGTAATGTGTACAAGAGTACCTGTACCTGAGATGTGGGCACAGTGACTTGGATTAATAGCTTTAACTGGTAGCATTTTGCCACAAAGGAAACTTACAGTTCAGTTCCTCCGGTCTTGGTCCTGGGTAGCCTGTATAGTAAATATTTGGGGGAGACTTGGGTATCTGAGAATTTGACCCTCAGAAACAACTTTCTGTAACTCTTAAGTCTGATTGATAATGCTAAGCTCTTCTTAGACACTGGGGAAGTTTGGCATTTTTTAGACTGAGGGATTGCTTTTGCTTTTGCTTTTTGCTGAGAGCAACATTGCCACTTCTAGTCACTTAAGGTTAGGAGGGGATTTCAGCCTTAACACTGATTATTNAGAGGCTTGTGGCAAACAAGATGTCTAATGCTGTGGTGAATTAAACCTATGGATGCTTTGAAGATANAATGACAACGTATCTAGGCTTAATTCCTGTGAATAGTTTTATCAGTTACACAGATGGCTAAATGTTCTGGTCCCTCAGTAGTAGCTGGTGGCATTGGTATTGGTTTCTTCAACCTGACTCAGGTCGAGGCCAAAGGAAAGTATCCATGTCACGGGCTCTCATGAGTTGGTCCGGGGACAGGATGGGCCAGCTGTGATCATTCACTCATCCACTTCATTCACCTAACATAGGCAGTAAGGTATGGGATGGGTTCAGATTCCGAAATAGGCACTGCTTTTTTTTTCCGTTCTGGAGACGGGGCTTCACTGTGTTGTCCAGGCTGTCCTTAACCTCCTACACTTAAGTGATGCTCCTGTCTCAGCCTTCTGAGTAGCTGGANCTGCATTGTTCAGCTTTGCCTTTTTTTTAAATCCAGAATCTCACTATGAGGCCTGGCTGGCTCAGAACTCACTGTATGTAGACCAAGCTAGCCTCACACTCACAGAGATCTTCTGTGCCTCCAGTTCCTGAATGCTAGAATTAAAGGTACATCCACTGTACCCAGCCTGCTTTGCGCTCTGGCTGGTGCAGTCTTGTGAATGGCAGTGTTTGTTGGGGACTGTTGTCACCGACACTAGAAAGGGCAGTCGTGTTGAGTTTCCCATTGTGACGTGTCTCATTGCCTTCATTCATTATTTTCACCTCTGATGATAAGATTCCTGACAACACAGTGTAGTGTTGACTTTTGTTGATGAGAGCATTATAGTAATCAGAAAATTCCCACAGAACCCTCACAGCTCCCACGGAAATGGCGATAGAGCACAAACCTGCTTGGTGACTGGGGTACTGAGAGCTGAGGGTGCCCTCTCACTTTGGCTCTGCTATTCATTCNCTTGTGTAACCGTGAAAGGATACTGAGTCTGCTTTCTTAAGCAGAAATAACACAGCTCATCCCTAACAGACAGTTTATTAGGTGAATCAGGGAGTGCAAGGCACATCACAACACCAGACACTTTGTAGTATTTGGGCATGTCACCTGTAGTCTTGCTGTCTGAAAACTTGCATTTATCAGGATACAGAGTCAATTTGGGGTGATTCCAAGTCCAGTGTATATGTAGAATGTTTTAGATTTTTATCTTCTAAAACCTAAGAGGTTGTAGGCTAGTAGAAGAATGATAACTTTTCCAAGGAACCCTGGATGACTGCAGAGCCCTCTGATAGGAGGCAGATAGCACGGATCTTGACCTGGTTCCTACGGATGAAGTTGAAGCATATTCCCTGCACAGAGTCCCTAAGCCAGGCCATTTTGAAATGAGAAGTTGGGTCCCTCATCTGTGTTGTGGTCTTGTTTGGCAGTTGTCTTTGCCAGAATGTTCAAACTCTGAAGAATCTTGGCTAGATTACTGTCCCAGCTTTTGGAGAACAGAGGTTTCCTTCTTGGGGGAACCTCTACAACCCAGGCCTCAAAGGTCTCAAAATAACCAGCACAGGGGTTTTCAGGCCACTTGACCTGCGTACACGCACACAGTGCTGTTTAGAACTGAGTGGCAGTGAGGTCATGGCCCTTTCACTCTGCAAGAGACTGTATGCCCCATCCTTGGCACTTCAGCAGAATGAGGCTGACTGCTCTTCCCGAGACAGCTGGGAGCCTCCCAAGGTGTGCCCCATGCATTTCTCCATCCAGAGATGTCTTTTCACGTCCTATTAAAGTGCTTAGTGACTATTCAGGCCACATTAAGAAAAGCTATCATTGTTATTCTGTTAGCCTGCAGCCTCTCTGGTTTTAGTCAGATGAAAATCCAACCCACTTTAAATACGCATTGGGCTCAGTATCATTTAAACTCTAGAGGCTGCTGCAGAGCGGCCTTCAGTGCTCTTTGTGTGGCTACTGCCCTCAGGTGTCCTGGGGTGGGTAGCAGGAAGTTGAGGGGCAGATGTCTGGCTTTCTTCTCATCCCCTCCCCATTTTCTTAGCAGCTTGCCTCAAACACTGACAGAGATCTGCCATTCCTGGGTGGACTCAACCCATGAGAAAGCAAAGACACTTTTCCAAAGTTGTGTTGACTTCAAACTTAATTTGCTGATGCTCCTTCATGTGCCATGGTGGTAGCTTGACAAAGTATTTTCTGCTAAGTGACAGAGCCGGATAGTTATGGACTGTATAGTCTTGAATTAGGTTAACAGGTTTGTCTGTCAGTGACAAAGCAGGATCTGTCTGCTTTGAATGACAGGTTTCCAGTGGCAGCAAGGCCTTCTCTTGCAGAGATGTTCCTTTAAGACATCATGAGGAAGACGTTGACGTAATAGATGCAGTTCTCATTTTAAAAATTTGGTTTTCTAAGGTGGTGATCCAGTTCATTTGAGCATTCGTTCCCCTGTGGTTTACTTATCTTTCTTTTCTGGCATCCAGGAATTTGATTGTGTTTTACGGGTCCAGATATCAGTGCCTGGGTCTTAACAGATGAGCCATGTGGATGGGGGGAACTGCTAATCTGCTAATAGATGGGCAAACTGAGGAGCTGGACGAGTTTGGGAGAAAACACACACACACACACACACACACACACACACACACACACACACAGAGTGTTGTACATTTGCTCAGGCTATGCTGGGCCTGAGCCGTGGTTTTTCTCCTCTGTTTTAGACCAGAATGTGTTTCTGCAGACAGACAAGTCATTGTTGGCTGTAGTGCAGTCGCTAGCTTCTGCACTGTCATCAGAAACCCTTGATGAAATATTTCATTTCTCTCTGACGTTATCTGTTCTTAGTTGACTTGCTGATAGTACAGTCGGTTCTGGAACCTGGAACTTTGCTTTCGCCCACCTGTGTTGTATTGTCCATGATGCACTCATGGTATTTTTATGGAAACTTCAGGATTCCTGCGCTCTGACTGACTCAGACCAGTGTTTCCAAACCCCCAACAGAAGGCCCCCACTCTCCTTTCTTTTCTCGGTGTAGCTGTCCTTGCTAAGGGTGCTGTTTCCAGTGAGGCAAAGGATGTGTCTCATAACTTAGGATTTTTAAGCTACTTTAACAGAGAGAAAGGCTCTAAATACTACCACAGTCTGCTCACCTGTTGCATTGCAGTGACCCCATTTAAGGATGTGTTGTAGCTGGGCGGTTGTGGCTCATGCCTTTAATCCTAGCACTCGGGAGGCAGAGGCAGGCAGATCTCTGTGAGTTCAAGGCCAGCCTGGGCTACCGAGGGAGTTCCAGGAAAGGCGCCGCCAAAGCTACACAGAGAAACCCTGTCTCGAAAAAACAGAAAACAAAACAAACAAAAAAAATGTGTTGTGTTGCTTTTAAACTGATAAATTCAATAAAGGCAAAGAAAATGTCTTTTAAAGAAAATTATTTTAAACTATTAATATTCATTGTATAGTCCATCTGGTGGCCAATATCTAACCCAGCATTCAAGAGGCTGAGGCAGAAGGTTTGTGAGTTCAAGGCCAGCCTTGGGCTACATAAGTCAATTTTCAGTCAGTTTAGGCTACAGTGTGAGACTTTGTCTCAAAGAAAAAAACATTGATTTTGTACATTCTCAGCACCTGGCTTGCTCCTTTTGCTAGTTTGTTTATTTGTATTGACTGGATGTAGGTGGGGTTTTTTTCCATTTAAAATATATGAAAAATTAACATCTACAAAATGATAAATTGAGATTGTTGAACAATTAGCTGTCTTTAATGAGCTGTTACATTTTATAATTTGTAATGAATGGGTTATCTTACTATTTCAGGAATTCAATTATAGATAACTTTACAAGCATGAATTTGTTACATAACAAAATGAAGTGTGTGCCTAGACACAGACCATGCCTCCTTTCTCCTTTCNGGTCAGTTCTGCTTCTGTTTTATGTTCCTTGTAGCAGGGGCTAAGATGAGGTTTGACTATCAAGACAAACTCCTCAGTTGCCTTCTGCTGCAGCACCCTGCTGGCTGGAACAGTNGACCGTAGGAGGGTGGAGAGGCCCTGCAGCTTGGCTGGGCCTTGCCCTCACACCAGAGCCTCAGCAGGGTGGCAGAGCTTTAGCAGGGCTTTCTGCTGTTCTGGGATTATTTTCTAAAGCTCAGAGGCCTGGGGGAGGGAGGTAAACAGACTTGACAGGCTACTCCACTGCTCGCTCGCTGTAGTTTGTTCTGCTGTGGATGTGCAAAGGAGTGAAGGGGTACTTACCAGGTTTGGTGGAACTGACAGAGGTGCCTCNGTCCCTAAGGTTTATTAGGCAAACAGATTGCTGCGAGCTTTACAGTAGCGTGTGTGCAATGCATGTCCCCCAGGGCCTTTCCTTGGGCCTGCTTTGAGTTTGGGAGGACAGGAGGGGTTCACCACAGATCTGATCTGAGGAGAAGTGGATGGCTTCATGAGTCCACTGTGGCCCATTCCACAAGTAGCTCTTTCCTCTGATCCAGCTTTGTTTCAGAAAATGGTTGCTTTTAAATTTTTTTTTTAAAAGCCAACTAAATGGCAGAGAGAAATGTAGGCTGTACTTTTTGTAATTTTTCTTGGTCACAGCAGCCCACAGTTGAGAGCTTGGTGATGTAAGTAAGCACTCCTTGCCTGGGTGCTGGAAGGCTTGTCCAGGCCAGGCCTTGGCTGCCCTGGGCTACATAGACACAGGCATGACCTGGATCTTTGTTTACTTCCTCTCCAAGTGCTGGGGACATTCAGTTCTAAGAAGCACCATGTGCTTGCACAAACACTCCTGCCAGCGCCTCTTAGGCCTTGGTTCCCGCCTGTCTTGGAAAGCGCCACATCCCTTAGGCAGGCTCTGCTCTTAGAGTGCCTACCTTGTTCCCCTGCAGTGCACTGTCCCAGGATTCCAGTGCAAGTGTGCAAGCTTCTCCGCTCCAATCCAGGCTGGCACCTCCTGGAGGTGGGGAGGATTCAGGCAGGNGTTGCTGCTGCACCCCACTATGGGCTTCTTTGACTAACACCTGGAAAGCAGGGCTTTCCTCACATGCTGGTGAGAAACTTAAAGGGCCCTTGGATTGTACAATGCTGCCTGCTCCACGAGTCTCTCCCAGTGGCTGGTGCTGATGGAATTTAAGAATGATTCTTTGCAATTTCATGATTAAAACAAAAGCATTGGCTGTTGTAATGATGCTGTTGGAAAAGCAAGCAGAGTTTTTTTTTAATTTTTTATGTTTTTTTTTTAACTTTCATTCTCTATTGTGTTATCGGCATTTTTATTTTTATTTTTATTTTTTTGGTTTTTCAAGACAGGGTTTCTCTGTGTAGCTTTTGGAGTCCGTCCTGGGGCTCGCTTTGTAGACCAGGCTGGCCTCGAACTCACAGAGATCTGCCTGCCTCTGCCTCCTGAGTGCTGGGATTAAAAGCGTGCACCAGCACTACCTGGCGAGTTTTATTATTAAACAAAAGTTATCATGTTCTGGTCAGTGTCATAAGCCTTAAATATTAGTGTTCATACAGAATGAGCATATAGATGCATAAAATTACTATGAAGGCTGGGACTCATCAGGATTTAATTTAAATTCTTTTTTGAGGAATAATACTTATATTTGGGGAAAAGAAAGAAGGAAATTTATTTAGAGAATACAACAGCCAAGAGTTATGAGTGAAGAATCAAGACATATTTTGTCAGAGTTTTAGATGACAGAATTTATGTTGCTCATAGATTCAAATATGGTTTAAAAACCCTACAGCTTTTTTCAGTTTGGTATTGGAACTGTGGCTCATTTATGAATATCATGTTACACTGGTTAGCCTGCTGGGAACCTTGGAACTCATTCTACTCAGCCTTCATTGACAAGCTGCTGGTGGACTCATAACGGTAGGCTGGCTTGTGAGTCAGAAGGTATTCCATCTCCCCGGATAACTGTTAGAAAGGAAGACCTGCTTGGGTAAGGTTAGGGAAGTGGGCATTGGGGATGAAGACATCCTTTAGAGCCCGGAGTATTAAATTGTCCTATTTAAAAAACCTCAGGGTGGTTGGGACTCATGGTTAGAGTCATTAGGGCTCTTTCAATAAAATTATCTTATTAATGTAATAATTACAAATAAAGTAGAAATTATCAGTAAAATGTTTGGAGGGAAAAGGGAAGTGTCCATTAAGTTAAAGGTGGTCCATGTCCCTTGAGGGCTGTGGTGCCCATGTATACAGGCAGCCACCTTAAAGCTAAGTGCATTGTGAGGCATATGGAGTCTCTTCCCTTGGAAATCTTAGAGGTCCTGCATGATATGGCAGTTAGATTAAACAAACTTTACATGGTTGTTTATTTTCTTTACTAAACTGGACTTCTCAGGGCAGTCCTGACTCAAAAGAAATTCCATCACATCCTTCTGTTGGTAATAAAGGAGTCAGGAAGAGTGGGAGGACCAGAACCCACACTAAACTGAAATCCCCACGTNCACTTTTCGGTCAGGCGTTCAGGGAGCAGCACATGAAAATTACTTGGCTACAGCTTCCTCGTCGTTCTTCGGCAGCTGGAAATAGCGTCTTGAGTTGGCAGTAAACTAAACTTTCAGGTTATCGAGGTTTTTCCCATGATTGAGCAGATTGTTCTTTAGGGAAGCAAAGCAAAATCAAGCTCTGTTCCCAAAGCCCAGGTTTGGATTTGCGGTTATGCAGAGTTACTTTTGGCTTCGGTTACCTTGAAAGAAAAACATAATGGTATCCTTAGAAACTAGTATGTATACCTTCTAAAGCACTGTCTTCTTTTTATTAAAAAAAGTTTCAGGAAGTTTGTTTTGTTAATATAAAGAGAACAGTTCTCAGCAGAGTAGTAGAGGAACAAACCACTGACTTGGAGCATGGACAGATCTCAGAAATGTGCTGAGAGAAATGCCTGAGAGAGGGGAACACATGCTCCTGGATCTGTTTCTGTGAGCTTCTAGAAAGCAACACTAACTGTGGTGAGAGCAGAGCTCAGTCACTGCCAGGGGTCACAGTGAGAGATGGCTGGTTGCAGAAAAGGCATTTGTGGGGAGGAATGAAAATCTAGTGTGTTGTTGTGGTGGTAGCTGCACTGACGTGTGGACATCTGCTGCCACTGTCTACAGTGCATTTCTGTTCATACGAGTTATACTCAATAAACCAATTTAAAATGAAAAAAAAAGTATGGAGTTTCTTTGTGTAGCTTAAGAAATAGTACGTTTTAGAACTGCTGTACAGCGAGATACTCAACACTTTCCTGCAGGGTCAGCTCGCTTGTGCCCAGAGTTCTGTTTTTACTTTGTCATCTTCCGTCTCTTGTCCCTTCGTCTTCATTCCATGGTTTAAATAGTAGAAGCTCTTTGCTGCATATATTCACAGCCCTTAGTAATAAGCAAGAATGTAGCTTATCGTAAATTGACACCCTCCCCTTTTTTAAGGACGGGGTTCTGATAGTGTTGGGGATTTTCTGGAGAGGACAAGTAGTGGAAAGAGTGTGTTTTTCAGATAGCTGTGCTGTGGTTGCACACCTGTCTAAGCACCTGTGCCTATTGAAAGAAAATATCATGAGTTCAGCTGCTGGCACTTGTGTGTCACAGCTGGGGCCTCAGTCTTTGAGAAGCCATTTGTTGAGAGGCGTTGAGTATGGCTGGCATGACAGTAGTTGAGAGAACAGGAGGCTTGCTAATGTCNAGCCTCCATCTTCATACCATTAGACTTTAGAGTGGTTCTCCAGTGCATCCACAGAGAAATGGATGTGTGCTCAGGATTGTATAATTTAGCGGCCAATTTGGATATCTAGGTATTGGGACTATTATCATTGAGTGTTCATGTCTGCCGTGTCCAGTCAGCATCAGCCTCCAAAGAACTAGCTTGCTCTTAATGGACCGTGCTAGNTGGACCCAGAGCAGTGTTTTTTCTCAGAAGAGAGGATTATACATTACAGTCACAAGATGTTCTTTTATTTCCTAGTTTATCAGAAGATGTTGATTGTGAAATCGGGTGTGTGGATAATTTAATCTTACTGGTTTTTAAATAGAGGCGAGTGAGAGGAGCTTGTTAGGTTAACTGGCCTTAAGGAAAGTTAAATATTGGCATGAGTTGGAAAAGTAAACAGTTCCCCTTGCTGTGTCTTTGGCCGTCCTTTGATTTTTCTTCGTGCTGTTAGAGCTCTGAGGAGAGATGGCAGCCCTCTTCTTTCTTGTTTCTTCCTTCCCCGAAGTTGTTGAAAAGGTAGTTTTAAGTGGGATCAAAGGGCAGCTTGTGGTTTCCAGTTGAAGTAGAATATTTGTTTACAAAAAGATGAAAACAGGTGCAGTTTAAAAGACTTCAGAGAGGGGAAAAGGGAGAGATCTGCCTCTACCTCAGGAGAGCTGTGGAATATGGGAAACCTCCTGTGCCCCCAAGTTTTAGAAGCCAAGCAGGGAAACAAGGAAGCTGTCAAGTTGTTAGATGCCCCTCCTGCCAATCACAATAGGGGAGGGTCTCAGGGCAAATGAACCTTCCAGCCCCAGGCAGCCCTCCTGACTTGCCTTGGCCTCTTCTTGATTTTAGCCCTTTGGGTTTAGGCTATAGTGTTTCTCTGTTACTGCTTTCTGAACTCGAAAGCTATTCATGGAGGATCCTTACTCTGTGTGGCAGCGGTGGCCTTGGTCTTCCATGCCCATGAGTCTCATGAACCTGTGGGTCTGGCATACCTCATTTGAGTAAATTGGGAATGGCTAGGGCAGGACAGCCAGGCACTAGCATGCCTGTTTGTCCCCACGTCAGCCTTTGTTGAATCTGGCAGGACTCTAGCTCTTTCCAAATGCGATTGTTGCCAGCCCTATGCTGTGTGATAAGGATTGGCTATACCTTAGCCAAGTTTTGTAGGGCCGGTTCTCTCCGTTTCTTTATGTCCTTATAAAACCTTCAAAGCATGTGCATTGGACTCTGTCAGGAATGTGTGGTTTGTTTCAGGCACTTGTAATCTAAGGGGTTTTCATGGAGATCTCTAGACAGCACTAGCAAGAGCAGAGGGTGCAGCCCAGTCCTCTTGATATTTGAAGGTTGTACTCAAGGGCAGACATCTTTTTCCTGGGCCACACCTCTGCCCACCCCCCCTCTCTCCCAGAAGCAGCTGGGGTTTGCAAACCCTTGTCAAGCCACAAGTTGATGAGTCCAAAATTATTGGCCCATTTCTGCTGAATCATGGGAAGTAGGAGCACAGTGGTATTTTAGGTAGAGTTGTGAAATGCGGATTGGTTTTCACGAATATGTAAAGTATTTCTAAAGGAGGGAGAGTGACAAAATACTCTTCATTTTAACGGTCACCTTTCCACTCTTGAACTTGAGCTAAGCTTAAATAATCACATTAAAAAGTGGTGCTTATCATACTGCATTGATTTTTTTTCCAAGCATGTCCATTGTTTCTCATGAAACACAACCTAAGGTTTTGTTTTCTAAGAACCCAATGAAAACCAGTAGGTGCCAGAGACTCCCTTACCCTTTCACTGAAGCTACTGAAGTACGGTTGGTTGTAGTTCCCCTGACTTTCACTGTTTGCTGTCCTCTCTTTCTCATCGAAGCGTGTTTTCCTAGAGGAAAAGCAGTTGATTAGCAAACCCTAATGATGGAGACTTTGCCCTGGGCAAGAAGCAGTAACTGTGCAGCCTGTGCCTTCTGTCTTCTGTAAGTCCACAACAAAGCTTGTTCTTCTGTCTGACCATATCCCAGCACTTCAGTGACCCCTGTTTACACATGGGTGTGAGTGGTTTTCTAGTAGCAAAACATCATGCTCCTTACTGGCTTATCCCCCTCTCCACCATCCCCACCCCCAACCCTTGCAGACAGGATCTTTCTATGTGGCCAGGCTCACCTCAAACTCTTGATCTCCTGCCTCAGCCTCCAGAGTGCCAGGATTATAGCCATACCCTACTGTACATGGCCTTTGTTGACTGTGCTAGAGATGGGCCATGGTGTCTGCCTCCTGCTGTTTTAGAGTGCTAGTGGTGAGCATCATAATTTGGCTAGAAATTGGTTTTGCATTGATGGGTCAAGTACTTGAAGATTCATGTAAGTATTTCTGTGGTGGCAGTCCTGGTTCCTTTCATGTGTCTGGCTGCTTCTNTCCTTTTTGTGTAAGCCTCCATTCTCATTTTTCTTTCCTAAGATGGTCCTTTATGCTTTGAAGTATGCCTTCCAAGTTTACAAGGCCAGTGCTTTATTCTCTGCAGTTCTCCTTCTGGTACCCTCAGCATGAAAGTATTTTATAATGCCATTGTGCTGTTATTTGCCAATGAGTCTGAAGAATAATGGACCCATTTAAGAAAGTTGTACTGGCGATGCCTTAAATCAGTTTTTAAAAACAAGATGACCACAAGCACATTTTGTATATGATTTGCCTATGATTCCAAGGACTCCTGGTTAGTATATGAAATTTAAAAGAAAAATGTTCAAAGCAAAAGCAGGAGTGTGGACTCTTGAACTGTAATAGAAAATGTCCAGATTACTTGAAAAATTAGGAGTTGATGAATGAACAGCCCATCAAGTATATTTTGTTAGCAGAGAAGAAAAATGTACTTGCAGAGAGGACTGGAGACAAATGCTAAGAAGGTTGTTCAGAGAAAAGGAAGCTAAGTGTGCTGCTTTCTTAGGTACAGTAATGGGATTGTGAGGGAACCTCTCAGAATACTAGCCCAATTACACATTTGATTAAAAAGTTATCTGTATTTGAATGATCTGTGTTTGGATTGGAAAATAACGCCAAATCATGCTGTAGTTGCTTTGAGATGTGTGACAGCCAGCACACTGAAGCCATGACAAGTCCTTCAGCAAAGAAATCTGTTTTTGCAAAATTTAATGTAGTAAATTCCAAACAGCTTTAGGGATTTCAGGGTGGGGTGGAGCAGAAAAGTAACAGAACACACTTTGGGAAATGAAAGGCTGGGCTAGATAACCTAGGGTCCTTTCCAACTAGAAGAGCCTTCCTGAAGTGGGAGTGGTATCCTGACACCACAGGAAGGGAAAACCCCCGGGACCAGAGAGTGAGAACACACGTAGCCCTGCAGTTGAGTCTCTTTCTGGCCCCAAAGAGAAACTGCAGGGATGTGAGGGGTGCCACTGGGTTATGTAAGTGACACATCAGATTTGGGTGGTGTGCGTTCTGACTGCACAGAGGTGAAAGAGAACCAATCCTTAGTGTGTTCATTTGAGCAGGTAGAACACTNGTCAGTTTTCCATCCCCATTAAATCCAGAGGTATAGGCTCAAAGCAACTGTCTGTGGCTGAACTTAGAAAGCACTTTCAGCTGTAAGGATGCTCACTGCAGAGAAGATGCTGCCTTAAAGAAAATGCTGTGCTTCTGTTAATTGTATGTGGGTTTCCAGGGGCTGCTTTGTGGGGCTCATAGCCCTTCTGGATAATGGCTGTGTGGCAGCGTGGAGTTCCCAGGCTAAACTTAAGCTATCAAGACAAGGAGAGGGGAAGGGGTGCTTGGATTCCATCGTGTCTTGTGTCACTAGGCTCCTGAGCCCAAGCAGTGTTTTGATGAGGCACCCAATTTTTCATATATTTGAAGATTTTTTTTAATGCAGATATTAATTGCAGGCTTTTGTGACTGACACTGTAGACCTGTGTGTAGCCGAGTCCAACTGCAGCAATGTGAGGTAGCCAGTGAGCTATTTCAGGATCAAACCTCATGTTTCTCTCATTTTTAATAAGCTCTTAGGGCTGCCTGACTCTTGAGATGTATCCGACTCCATCACGTGCTGTCCACTAGAGCACTAAAGAGCGACCAAAATTAGAATTCATACTTTAGTGTTTTTAAATAGTTATTTCTCCTTTGCTGAAACTAAGAAGTTATTTATTAAATAATCTCTCCTAAACTCATCATTGCTAAAACAAATTTATGAGTATTTAAAACAAGCAAGATGCATTTACTTAAAAATAAAACCCCTGCTGTTTGGTTTGGGGCAGTGCTCCTCTTGCAGGGTTCAGTTCTGTCCGTGGTTCCTGCTCCCACCTGACTCCCTCTGGAGTCTTCCCCAGTGTGGGGTGGGAAACCTCTGCCTTCCTGTCTTAGAACTTCAGAAGCCTGAGTCACCCAGCCGGAGGTCTGGATTGGCCAGATCTGCCCACACATTGCTACCCAGTTCTGCTGATACGACATTTGCAGTGTGGGGATGACAGGGGATTACCAAGCAGTTGCTAAGTGATAAACNCAACTGAGGCCCCCCCAAAAAGAATGACTGGGACCCACTGCCCCATTACTCTGCCCCAGCTGTCTGTGCTGAGGGCTGCTGGGAAGGAGGGATAAAAACGAACTGGAGTTTTCTCCCAAACAAAGGTTAATACAGCATGAATTAGAAGTATAATTCCAAAAAGTTTGGGGCTGTACAGATTTGAGGGGTGTACACTACACATTCTGTGGTGATTGACTTACTGGAAATTCACTATGGAAATAGATTTAGGGAAAGGACTCTAAATGTGTTCGGGGAAGGGTCCCGTTTATGGAATTGGCTCAGTAGGTACACGGCTTCCAGGAATGCCCAGCTAGATTTATGTAGTGAGATGTGGCTGGTTGATCATATTATCCTGATACTACAGTCTGGGTAGTGGGTGAGGACATGGCCTATGGCAAGTGCCTAATGGCTATGTACTCAGCTTGTTAGGGTGGCCAGCAAGCGAGAACTCATTCCCATCTGTGTATACTCTTCCTCTTTCTGTTTTTCTTCTTCTCCACTTACGGTGCCATGTTAAGAGGGCTCAGGCTGATTGCAGGGAATGGTCTGTCTCTTATACACATCTAGATGTGTATAAGAGACAGCATTCTCTCACAGTTTTGGCCTAGAAAAGAAAATATGTATTGCATATCAAGATGGTCATTCTTGAGTCTGATTTCCAAAACATAACTTTTGATATAAAGAGGGTNCAGAGAAGAAACCGCTGATGGGGAGAGGCATGGCCATTGTAGCAGTTTCAGATAGTGCATTTTCTGTAAGCCTGGCCTGCATAGTCTTTCTCAGACCAACTGTACCTGTCTCTTATACACATCTAGATGTGTATAAGAGACAGCACTAGCACACCCAGTTGATGGAGAGCCAGGGATCAAACCCTGAGCTTCGTGCACACCAGGCACATGCTTGACCCACTCAGCTACACTCCCAGCTTCCCTTTTAAGGTTTATCAAAAACTCCATTCACCCAGCCACTTGAGTACCTTCTATACATTTATAGCTAAAAACTCTATTGATGATTGCAGCGACATGGGCAGATGAAGTGAATATCACGCACAAAAACTGTTCATTTGTTCAGGGACATCGTTTTCAATCTTTCATGACTCTCTTTTAACAGCACTGGTTGATCTGAACATTCTCTCACAGTTTTGGCCTAGAAAAGAAAATATGTATTGCATATCAAGATGGTCATTCTTGAGTCTGATTTCCAAAACATAACTTTTGATATAAAGAGGGTNCAGAGAAGAAACCGCTGATGGGGAGAGGCATGGCCATTGTAGCAGTTTCAGATAGTGCATTTTCTGTAAGCCTGGCCTGCATAGTCTTTCTCAGACCAACTGTACAGTCACTTCCTTCCTAGATGAGCCTTGAATGTTTAACTTTGAGGTTCATGTTTAGACTTGATTTTGAAATAAAAATTTGTGTTGTACATTATAGTTTTTTATGTATTTAGAAAGAAGCAATTTTGCAATGATCTTAGAAATGCCTATGGATCCAAAGAACTAGTTGACCAAGAACTTGAGGTGGTAGGGTCTTAAGCTACTCTGGAAGAATGTAAGTACTAAGGATGGCTGTGCTGGTTGGGTTTTGTCAACTTGACACAAACCTAGACATGTGAAAAGAGGGAACCACAACTGAGAAAACACCTCTTAGATTGGCCTGTGGGACATTTTCTTAGTGATTGGTGTGGGAGGGCTTACCCTGTTGTGGGCAAGTTCACCCCAGGGCAGGTGGTCCTGGGTTCTATAAGAAAGCAGGTGCTAAGCAAGCCATGAAGAAGAAGCCAGTAAGCAGCACCCCTCCATGGCCCCTGCCTCAGCCCCTGTCTCCAGGTTCCTGCCCTGCTTGAGTGCCTGCCCGACTTCCTTCTGAGATGGACTGTGATGTGGAAGTATAAGCAAAACACATTTTTCCTCCCCAAGTTGCTCTTGGTCCTGGTGTTTCCTTACGGCAGTAGAAACCCTAATTANGACAATGATTAAATTCAAGTGACGGCAGCGTTAGAACCTGGCTCAGTGGATGGATGATACCTGCTTCTGAGTGATAACTAGGAGTCGAGTCAGCATCTTGCAGAACTATTTTATTGAGGCAAGGAGGAAAACTAAAAGTACTTTTTCTTTAGGTAACATTTATTGCATATTTTAGGAAAGGTTTGCCCATAAGCTAGAAAATTAGGGTGGATGTTAAGGTTGCCACCTTAAGAGAGAAACTAAATGTGATGGTATCAAGTCTGTTTCTTGGTGAACAACTGAGGATTACTTTGCCCTCTACATGGTGGGAAGTGAAGCATCTGTGGATTACTGTACCTTTGCGTTCTTTTTTGAGTTTGGATGGCATTTAACGGGTACGCTTTTGCTGAAGTGAGTGAGTGTGTTAAGGTGTAGAAACTTCCTATGCAACCATACACTAAATGTGTATAGACTTTTTTTCCTTGTTATTTCTCNAGCAGGCCAGTATAAAAACTATTTACATAGCATTTACATTAGACACAATACGTAATCTAGAGATGAGTGGTGTATACAGGAGGATGTATGTAAGATTACATGTAAATAGTATTTCATGTAGGAGACTTGAGCGTCTGCTCTTTATTTGCCTGGGAGTGGGGAGGTCTTAGAACCGATAGAAGACTGTATTAACTTTGGCACTGACTTGTGAACAAGGAATAATCAGTTCAGTTTCATTTTTCATTATTGTGTTTGAACAACAAATAAATGCTGCAGTTTTAGAGTCTGTACTAGAACCAAAGTTGAGCAACAGCTTTTTACAGGTAGCCAAAGCAGCAGCTACTCTGGCTGCCTTGGGCTCTCCAGGTTTTGAAGGTTGGTTGTGTTGCCATTGTTTCTGCTGGTTTGATCTGAGCCGATTTAGTTCTGGTCCATCCCTATGGAGATGCCCTTGTTTGCCAGATCTTAATGCTGTGTGGGGGTGGTGTTTTTAAGCCCTTTCCCGTGTTGTACATGGCTTCCCTGTGACTGATGGCACAGTGGGAGAGAGCAAACCACATTCCAGTCAGATGTTCCTTTTCTGTTTGATTTTCTTACCCTGTTCNACTACCATAAGACATGGCCTCTGCTTTACTAATTAATTAATTTTTAGCTTGTTTTTGGCCAAAGTAAACTTTTTAGTTAATATCAGTGAAGTTCAGGGTCATATGCCTCATCTCAGGATCCTTTTTGTTATACTTAAAATGGGTCGGATACTCCTGTGTTGTTTGCATACANTCTGTATGATCTGCACCTTGAGAGCTGTGTATTTCTCAGAGGAAGAAGCAGGCTTTGAACTGTTAACATTTTGCTTAAGATGATGCTTTGGGTAAATAAGTATTGAATCACAGGTCAGATTTTTGTTAATTCATACATGGTTCAGAGATAGTTTTGGGTTTTGTTTTAGTGAAGGAAATATTGGGGTTCTTTTTTGATTGCCTCCCTAAAGTTAAAAAGTCCTAAAGATGGGGGGCTGTTTGTGGGAATGACTCCAGCAGGAGGCTGATTAGCATGTGAACCAGCAAACTAGACGAGACTAAAGGAAGAAGTCAAAAGATCNGTAACACTGTAAAGAGAGATGCCTTCAGATGAGTTCAGATTCTGAGTGTATGGCACTGGGTAATTTACTGCACTGCAAGTTGTTATTGGTAAAAGAAAATTAAGATAGTGCCACAGAGAACTCCTTGTGAAACACAGCAGTCATACGTGTAGAAGGTGGAGCAGGTGAGGAAAGAACCAGTTTGTGCTGAGCGTGAAGACTGGAGTTGTGTGCTAGAGGCTCCTCAGCTTCCTCCTCAAGTGTCAGTCCTGTTCACTACTGCACACACCACCTCACCTCTCTTCACTACTGCACACACCACCTCACCTCTCTTCACTACTGCACACACCACCTCACCTCTCTTCAC
>LZPO01116608.1:327396-349241 GCA_001675575.1 Neotoma lepida | reverse complement strand
AAGGAAATTGAGAAATTTCTTAACTTCCTTGATTTCTCAATTTGCTGAAGGCTTGTTTGTCTGTCCATATTTACTTAGCTGCAGTGAAGAGTTTCTGCTCTTTGCTGTGTCCCTCCCTTATAAAGACACTACTTTAATAGGGCAAGGATTAGATGGATTTGTGATTTATTGGTTATTCTATTGGAGAACTCTTTATTCTTAATCTTTACTATCATAATATATATACATACACACACATATATACATATGTATATATACACATATATACATATACATATGTATACACACACACACACANANANATATATATATATATGGCATACATACAGGTTTACAGTAAAGGGGTTAATCAAGAGGCCCATTAAGTGGCTTTCATTCTAACTGCTCTCCAGTTCTGGAATTCACAGCAAGTTACCACAGAAAACCTACCACACAAGAGACTCAATGGAATCAGAAGTGTTCTTGAGTATAAAGGAGAGTCATGAGACTGGTCCTCTCAGCTTAATGGGCTGAGCCTCCTCACCTTTGTGCTCTGAGTCAGGGGGAAAGAATGGGGTCTGTGTGTTGTGGTTTGTTTTGAAAGAAAATACAATTCTCTGTCTTTGCAAGGAGGTATCAGTTGAGTGACTTCTGAAGCCTGTAAGTGCAGTTTAAAGAGCCGGAGAGCAGTCCCAGCATGTGTCTAGTGCTTGTACATGTCCTTGCTTCCCCTCCCCCATCTCATGCAAAGGTAAATACTTTTCCTCAACGATCTTGCTGTTTTTGTGGCATTTGAACAATGTTACAGTGGAATAAATTGCCTTGCTTTTTTAAAGATAATNTGTTTGGAAGTCCACCTGTGGCAAAAATTTTAATCAGATTTATTAAATTGTAATGTGAAAGCAACCAATTCAAGGATACACTTTGAGTCTTTTGTTTGTTTACTTATTTGTTTTGTTTTTGTTTTTTGATACAAAGTTTCTTCGTGCAGCCCTGGCTGCTGTCTTGGAACTCTGTAGATTAGGCTGGCCTGGAACTCAAAGAGATCCCCCCTGCCTCTGCCTCCCAAGTGCTGGGATTAAAGGCATGCACCACCACACTCAGCTACAATTTGAGTTTTTAAAAGTACACAGTGGTGTAACTAAGGTTACAGTTAATGTTATAAACATAGCACACATTTCTATCTGCCTGCCTATTTGCTGTCAGTCCCTCCTGCTGCTCCCTGACCCTGGCAACTGCTGAGCTGCTGTGGTGCCTTTCTAGAATTTCACACAAATGGAGTCATACTCTGTGCAGCTGTTTGTGGTAACAGCTTTCACTTAGCACAGAGCTTTTGAGAGTCACCCACGCCTTTTATCAGTAGATCATTCTTCTTAATGGCTAAGGAATATGCCATCTTATGGCTATTCCATTATATAACTCACCACAGTGTTGTGTCCATTCATCAGTAGATGGACACTGGACTAGTCCCTAGCTTTTTATTGTTAGGAGTAAGTTGCCACGAATACTTAGGGATATTTATTCATTTTGGGGAATAAGACTTAACTAAGATTGCTGAGCCATAGGCACAGGATGTATTCTTAAGCTATCACCAGACTCAGAGTGGATGTACTGTCCTACACTTTCACCAGCAAGGCAGAGTTCTGTTTACCCTCCAGTCTCTCCACATTTACCACCCCCAACGCAGTCCTTCGTTGAATGTAGTGTTTNAAGTGATAGATAACATTGCTGTAGTTTTAGTCTGCTTTGCTTAGTGTCTATTAAAGTTAAATATCTTTTCAATTTATTTCTTTCTTCGTTTATTGTGTGTGCATTTATGGAAGTCTGAGGACAATGTGTGGGAATTGGTTCTCAACTTCTATGTGGGTTCCAGAGGTCAAATTCAGGTCAACAGCCCTGGCAGCAACACCTTTATCCACTGAGCCATCTCACTGGCCCCACTCTTTTTGTTCTTATTTGTAATTTATGTATCTCCCTTACAATGAAGAGCCTGTTGAAGCTTTTTACTTTCTTGTTGTTGTTGTTGTTGTTTTTTTAATGTGCTTTGGTGTTTTGCTTGCATGTATGCCTGTGTGAGGATGTCAGATCACTTGGAGCTGGATTACAGACAGTTGTGAGCTGCCATGTGTGTGCTGGGAACTGAACCCAGGTCTCTGGAAGAGTAGCCAGTGTTCTTAACCCACAAGCCATCTCTCCAGACCCTCTTTTGTTATTTTTATGAAGGGTCTCACTGTGGCCCAGACTGGTATTGAACTTGAGGCCTCATGTCTCAGCCTCCCAATTGCTTGGATTNTATAAATCTAAAGCCTTTTTAAAATGTTGTTAGTTCACAGGATTTTAGTTATTAGGAATTCCTTATTCTGAACACATTTTTGTCAAAAGTAGGTTTTGTCTTGTTTGGTGTGGAGTATCTGTTTTGTTGTTACGGATTTTGAAATAGGGTCTCATATGACTCAAGTATCCAGAGAATGGCCTTGAACTCCTGAGCCGTCTGCCCCACCCCCACCTCCCAAGTGCTGGGATTATGGACTGTCCTGTCACACCTGGCCTGCTTGTTCATTTTAAAAAGGGCTTTTTTGTTTTTGTTTTTGTTTTTTTTTTAAAGAACAAATTTCAGGTTATGTCCACTTTGTACTTTGTTGTTCTGTTTCAGAAATCTTTGACTAATCTTTGATCACAACTTTCTTTTTCCTCAGCATTCAGCTCTTAAATGTAATTCTCTGTTCCGCTTGGAGCTGATTTTAGTATTTAACTACGAGGACAAATCCACTTAACCAGGTGAACTTTGTTTTTATATAGAGTATAGCTCTTACACGTATTTTCTAAGATGTATCCAAAGACTGCTATAATTTTTATTGTTTGTGTATATGTAGGTCTGGTGTGAGTGCTTGTGCTCTACGGCACGTGTGAAGGTCAGAGAGTAACTTTTGGGAGTTCTGTCTTTCCTTCCACCATGTAGGTCAGGCCTGGCAGCAGGCACCTTTACCCACGGAACCATCTCACTGGCCCAGAACTTTGTCTACATTTTCAAGCTGTTGTACATGTTATTTGAAAATTGTAGTTTCCAGTCATTTAACTACTCATGCAATGTATTTCATAGATATAGTAGTGCTGTTTACTTAGTTTCTTTTGTAGTGAATTTTGATAGTTCTCATTTTAAAAGGGATTATTCCATATCATCTGTTATCAAATTTATAGATATACAGAGCCTGGTAATCCCAGCACCTTTAATCCCAGCACTAGGGAGGCAGAGGCAAGCGGATCTCTGTGAGTTCAAGGCCAGCCAGGTCTACATAGTATATTCCAGGACACCCAGGGCTATTTATATAGAGACCCTGCCTCAATAAGTAAATAAATAAACAAATAAATATGCATAAAGTTTTTAATAGTCCCAAATGACCTTTTTTTTGTATTTCTCGTCTGTAGTGGTTTTAATTTTACTTGTTGATAATTTGATTTAACTCTTCTTACCTCCCCCTCCCTTTTAGTCTGGCTGGTACCTTATAATTTTACATGTCTTCCTAAAGAATAAACATTTGGTATTCATTGATTGTTTTCTTTTGTTGCTTTTGTGTTTCTAGTTCCATGATTTTTGTGTGTCATTGTCTTAGTCAATGTTCTATTNCTGTGAAGAGACACCATGACCACAGCAACTCTTATAAAGGAAAACATTTCATTGGGGCCGGCTCACAGTTCAGAGGTTTAGTCCATTGTCATCATGGCAGGAAGCATGGGAGCAGGCAGACAGATATCGAGTGCTGGAGAGGTAGCTTGAGAGTTCATCAGGATCCACAGGCATCAGGAAGAGAGAGACACTGGGTTTGGATGAGCATTTGAAACTCCAAAGCCCATGCCCAGGGACACATTTCCTTCAACAGGGTCACACCTACCCAAACAAGGCCACACCCCCTAATGCCACACTCCCTAAGCATTCAAATACATGAGCCTGTGGGGGCCATTCTTACTCAAACTACCACAGTCATCATCACTAATATTACTCTTATCAGACTGGAACTTATCTTGTAGTTCAGGCTGGTCTCAAACTCGAACTCTTCCTGCCTCAGCCTTCCAGGTGCTAGTACTACAGGACTGCACCACACCTGCTCTTTGCCATAGGTTTGAAATGCCAGAAGATCCAGCTCAGCCCTTGCTGAGCAAGCTCTTTGTCACTTGGCCACACCCTCAGCAAGTTTGGTTTTTTTTGCATTCAGTTCAAAATTATTTCCAACTTACTTGTGATTTTTTTTTCTTTAATCCATGAATTTTTCTCAGAAGTAAATCATTAAATTTCTATTTGGAGGATTTTTCAAATACCTTTAGTTTATGTTTTCTAGCTTAATTCTTTTGTGGTTAAAGAACCTATTTGTGTGTCATTTCAGTATTTTTAAATTTATGGTGAGTTGTTTTGTGGATTAGGATGTGGTCTGTCATGTTGAATGTTTTGTGTGTGGGGTTGTCCAGGTTCATTTCTGANACGCTTTTATCTGTAACTGCAGACACTGCTGTTTGACCTCTTAGACGTTATCTGTGTGTGTGTGTATTCAAAGTGGGTGATGACTGAGTCTACCTGTTTTTATTCTTGCCACTTGTCCAGTTAGCAGTCTGCTAACTTCCTTGGAGGTGCTGCATTTTCAAATACAACTTGATGCACTGTAATGGAGTGTGTCTGGGCCCCTTCTTCATCTCCCTAGTGTTTGCTGTTCTTCTGGTCTGTTCTTTGTGCTCTCCTCCCCACTTTCTGCTTTCTTTTGAGTTATTTTTGTTTTATTTGATTTTAGTGAGTCCCTACTATCCACCCCCAAACCCTAGCTTTTTAAAGGTTATTCCAAGGTTTACATGTCTTTAACTGACCCTAGTCAATCTTCAAATAATTGAGAGTGAGATCCTTGAGACTATATATATGGCTTTCTCTCCCTTTTTTTCTACTATGGGTTTATAATCTGTGTCACTATATTATTTTTGTTTTAAATAGTCATCATATCTTCAAAAGGTTAAAAATGAGGAAATGTATCGAATGTTTCTAGTTTTTCATTCTTTTTTTTAAAATTTCATGTTGCATTATATTCTGTCTACTTAATAAGCATATTTTCTTTTGCTCTCTTTGAGCCAGGGTCTCCTATAGTCCATGCTGGCCTTAAATGTGCCANGTGGCCAGGTCTGGCGTTCCTCCTCCTGATCCTCCTGCTTCCACCTGCAGANTGTTGGGATTATAGCCATGGACCACCCCTGGCACTGAATCTTCAGTTTCATTTGTCTGAAAGGAGTCTTTCTTCTGTGACAGGATCTTGCTCTACAGCACAGGCTGGCCTTAGGCTTACTGTGTTCCTCCTCTCTGTGCCCCTGAGCGTGGGGACTATATGCGTGGCTGTCTCCATTTTTGCTTTATAGAGACGTCTAATTTGACGGCGTTAGCAGTGTGCTTCTCTTGTCTTTTCAGCTTACACACTCTGCTGTTTGTCTGTTTTCTGTTGCTTCTATGATAGGCAGCTATAATTCTCCTTAATTGTTTTATGTGGGAGTTACTGATTTTTCCTGGATCTGAGCATGTATAGTTTTAGCAAAAATTTTAAAATGTCATATTTTGCCGGGCAGTGGTGGCGCATGCCTTTAATCCCAGCACTCGGGAGGCAGAAGCAGGCGGATCTCTGTGAGTTCGAGGCCAGCCTGGGCTACCGAGGGAGTTCCAGGAAAGGCGCCGCCAAAGCTACACAGAGAAACCCTGTCTCGAAAAACCAATAAATAAATAAATAAATAAATAAAATGTCATATTTTAAAGTCCATTTTGGGCACTGGAACGATGGCTCAGCAGTTAAGAGTACACGTAGCTCTTGCAGAGACCTGGGTCCACTTCCCAGCACCCTCAAGATGGCTCACAACCACTGATAACTCCAGTTCTGGGGGGGATCTGATGCCCTCTTCTGGCCTCTTCAAGTACCAGGCATTCACTTAGTGAGTACGCAGGCATACATACAGGCAAGATACTCATACACATAAAATTAATTTTTAAAAGTTTTCATAAAAATCCATTATCAATTGGAACTTATGTGGGTCCAGCTTTGTTTCTATGTTTTGACTGTTAATGAATATTATAAACATTTGCTACAACTTTGTGCGTACATGGTTGGTGTCTGTGACTCTAAGTGGAATTGCTGGTTGAGTCTCTCGTGCTGCTTGGGCAAGGCAGTCAATTCTAGCCAACAGTGGACTCACTTCATTTGTTATGTGTTGCCTGATGTACAATGTAGCCATGGTTGTTTCATGTATTTTTATCTCATTTTTCTATTCTTACTCGTCCTAAGTATGAGGCCAATATTAAATTCTGCAACTATACTAATTCTTCAGGGCAGGAAAAGGATTCTGGGTTCTGCCTGCATAGCATCATGGTTGGTTTGCTTTCTGACTGAGGGTATTTGTGATGTGGAGAAGCAACACCTTGAGTTCTCAGTATTGATTAATTGTTCCACCCCATTTGTTCAGTCATCCAAGAAATGTTTATTAAATACCCCTGAGTGCTTCAAGTCTAGGCAGACAGCACTTCTCTTTATTACTGCTGTTTAGCAGTTAGAATATGCTAAACAAATACAATAAAAATAGTTTTGCTTTTCTGGTTACAAGGTTGGATTCTTAAATTCTTTGCTCCAGCTCCAACATCAGAAATGGAAAGCAGAGGACAGACTAAGCTGATCTCTTTTCCCTCACAGGCCATCTGTCTATTTGTGTTCAAGAGTAACAAAACTTCCAGTCATTTATATTTACAAGCTTTTTAAAAGTTAAAATTGAAGATTAATTTTTGTGTGTGTGTGTGTGAGTGCATACGCCATGGTGTGCATGCACACATCTGAAGACAGCCTGCAGGTTTGGTTCTGCTACCACGTTAAGTCCTGGAGACTGAGTTCAGGCCAGCACTCTTGACAACTACCTGTACCTGCCAAGCCATCTTGCCAGTCCAGTTTTTTTTTTTTTTAATTACTAAAAAGAATTAATGGGTAGAAACATACTTGCCCCACTTTTGAGATAAATCTTGCTGTAGTCTGTTGCAGTAGGAAGCTAATACCTCTTATTAAGAGTAAAGAGCTAGACCCACGTAAGCATATGCTGTATTGCTGTGTGTGGTCATGAGGGTGTGGTTAATAGTCCGTAAGAGTTTGGATTTGGCGTGTCTTACTCTTAGATTTCCCCTAAGATTAGTTTCAAAGCCTGATAAACAGTCTTCTGTGTATGCCAAGCTCAGACATTGGCACTGCCTTCTCTAGGCTTCATTTCCTATGCTTGCCTGGGATCTTACAGACTGGATTCACAGGGTGGGGCTAGCTTGCCTTGAGTCAAAGGGAGTCTCCACCGGTCTTGCTCAGTGTCTGGTTAAATAACTCGTGTTGGTTGGGATGTGTTTCATTCCAAACTATATTTAACAGGGACCCCAGGACCCCTGTTAGACTTTTAAGCTAAGAAAGCCTTTGATTATAAGTTTTGGATCAGAAAAACAGGCCGTTCTTGAATTCGGGAACTCAGACTTATCCCTGCCTTAGAGGCCTGTTTCATGGTGCCTTTTGATTCATTTTTATAGGTGGCATATTTGTCCTTAACATTCTGATAGTATGTAGTAGTTGTTTTTTACCCTTTTCCTTAAAAAGGAGAATTTCTTCAGAAGTAAAATGTGTTTGTAATGGCATCATTTTTTTCTGTGTTGGATAGAGAGAGTTTCCCAAAGACCTAAAGTTACCTGCTTTGTGCAAGANATTTCTCCTGTGTGCCTCTTGCCTGCCATGGGAGGCCTGGACACGAAGTGTCTCGTGACAGTATGGTGTTTTCCTAATGAGCTGGGTCATTAGGTGGGAAACCACACTTCTTTCCGAGTCTGAGAACATCAAGGCATTATTTATTGTGGAAAGAACTAATAATTTGTTTATAGTAATAACAATTTTTTGTTTTTCTCAGTCAATAGCAGCTGCTGCAGGCGCTTATTTCTAAAAGACTTCAAGTTGTAGTTTTTAACTGGGGTGGGAACAAAGGAGAACCAAGTCAGTGCTGTGAATGTTTTCACTCGGCATAGTAGCTTTATTTGATTCAGGCCTAATCAGATATCCTTATTGTGTGGGGCTTATTTCTGACCCTCAGTACTCTGCCTACAGCCCTCCACAGTGTCTAAAATGTATGGATGACTTGGATGTTCAAGTGAATGACAACTGAAAAGATTAAAATGCCTATTAAAATGTTTTATTCATTTTTTCACTTCCAAAAGGAATTTTGAGGATAACCACTGTTTTAATTGTTAAAGTTGGATTATTTTATTTGGATAGAGAATCTATGTTCTTGTAAAATTGGGTTTATGAAATTGGATTGGAAAAAATAGAGTATATAATTGGGCACATCCTGTACTGCTTAATGACTCCCAAACTGGTGTAATGGCCATTAGCACTTTGGAAGCCAGGCTTGTGTGCCCTTGCTCTGCCTGAAAAGCTAGGAGTTGCCTGTGAGGACCAGTAGTTCATCTGGATGCTCGTCATCCGGTGACTCTAGGAGCTCCTTGCTCATGAGTTGCCTTGCTGGCTGCTTGCTCTTTTGTGTCACAGAGGTACCAGATGTCATCAGGTCAAACCAAGGACTTCTTTGGTCATTTTTAAGGCCATGGCAGAAGGCACCATTCAAAATGTGATTCACAAGGCAACATTCAGAATAGATTTATTACGCATACAGTATAAGCTGTATGTACATTAGTTCCTGCAGTGAAAAAATTCTGGGATGAGTCTTTGATCTCATTGATGAGTTTCCTTCAGCCCCAGTACAGACCTCTTAGCAGTAAATGGTAGAATAAAAATGCTGGGAAAAGTAAAACCCAGACCTAGGGCCAAAGTCGGCATTCACGTGGGCCTGACCTCATAAAATGTGAAAGTCTTTTAAATGTCCTGAGGAGATGTGGACAGGTTTTCGGGTGTGGGTCTGTAGCGTCCTCTGCACTCTAAGCAGAGTTCATGACTCCTGGAGATGCAGACTGGAGAGACCTGAGAAGAAAGCTCAAGGGAACTCTGGGAGAACAGGTGCTCTGCCCCCATCTGCTTCACCCCGGCTTGTTCCAACCTGAGTCCTGTGAAAGACTTGGATTTCCCTTGTTGACAGGAGCGTTTACAGTAGCTGGTTAAGTGGCTCAGAGACAAAGGACTAATTAGTGAACACCTTTTGGCCATAGAAACATTTTGCTTGTTTGTTTGTTTGTTTGGTTTGGTTTCTGGTGTTTTGTTTTGTTTTGTTTTGTTTTGTTTTGTTTTGTTTGAGACAGGGTCTCACCATGTAGCTCACTCACACTGTCCTGGAACTCACTCTGTAGCCCAGGCTGTCCTCAGAATCACAGAGCTCCACCTGCCTCTGCCTCTCAAGAGCTGAGGTTAAAGGCGCCTGGCTTCATGGAAACACTTTTTGCTGCTCCGCCAATCTCAATCTTTAGTTTTGCTTTGAGGTCCAGCCTCAGCTCTCAGTCATTTGCACTGTGTCAGCTTTGATGTCTCTTATATAATGTGCCCAGTGGCCATTGGCATGGAATTAAAGTGTCACTTATCAGCTGGGTGACCTTGGACAAGTCAGTCTCTTTGGCACCTCTTCCCCCTTTAAGTAGCACAGGGTGAGAGCTAGCTCCCTATATTAGGAGCTTGATGGGAGGATTAAAAGAAGATGATGGTAATAAAGTGCATGGCATAAAGCCTGGCAAATTACAACCTTCCCATAAACTTGAGCTGCTGCTATTAGGTGATGAGTGTGTCATTAACCTTTTCTATTCCAGCTTGATGGTCTACAACTGAGGACAGGAATGTCTTAACCCTTTGTGTATCAGCCAGATCTGGAATAATAATTGATGGCTGCTTTGTAGATGTGAGATGCAGAGTCCTTACAGGGCTGCCTGCAGGCTGCCTGCAGAGTCTCTTCCCCTCAGAGGGTACTGCAAACTTGATCTGACCCACTCTGGTCTTTCTGTGTGGGGAACCAAGCTGCTTGGCCAGGTGCCAAGGGACCTTCTTCAGCAGAAGTGCTGGGATTCTCAGCTTCATCTCAATTCTGAGGTGCAGTTTGACCTTTGGCTTCAGATGTTTGGTGGGTATGGCATTTGGAGGTTCTGGTAGCTCNNAGTGTCAAGTCTCTAGTCCGAGTCAGACAGGTTTAGATTCCATTCTCCTTCCTCATAACTAGGGACAGAGGCAGCATCAGATCTGAATGGGAGCTGCTGAGTTTTCTCCATTCTCCTCTCCCACCACAACCCTGCCCAGACAGCAACCTCAGTTTACTCTTGTTCTTGAAGACTGTTCCTTTTCGGAGTGTAGATGAATTCACACCAAGACTTAGCAGTTAGAAGTACAGGTCTTCCTTCTGTCAGAATCTGACAGGCTACTCAGGGTCATAAGCCGGTGGCTCGCAGGGGACATTGGGCACTTTGTCAACCACACTAACAGATGAGAAGAGGTGATGTCACTAAAGTGCAGTGTGGAGAGCCTGGGGTTCTGCTGATCACAGGACAGTCCACCAGCAGAATTACCTGACTCAGCGGTCTGCACATCAGGTTCCAGACCAGCCAAGGCTACATAGTGAGACTCTGTCTCAAAAATAAATAAAAAAATATGGGCAACCTTGTGGCCAGTTTCACAGTATGTNGGGAGAGAAAGGTGGAGGTGAGGTTTNTGACTTCTGACTGGCCCTTCGGTGCTTACAGGCAGGCAGTACCCAGTGTACAATGGAAAGAGGTCCTCAGATTCTGGCCGCAGGCTTCATACAGGCCCGTCTTTGCTGGGGGCAGCCTGATACAGTTCAGGAGTAAATCACCTGCTCTGTGTTGGCCTTGCAGGTAGATGCTGGGAGGTCAGCGGGCTCCCCATAGTCTTCTGTCCTGTGAGGATGGGGAAGGGAGATGAGGTTCCTCCACAGTGGTTTCCCTGGGGATCACATCAGAGGAAAGGAGCCTGAACCCGGAGAATCATTATGTGGGATTGCTTGAGCTAAACTTTAAGCCCACAATTTATTTTCTTTTAACATCTCTGCTTTTTTCCATTTTATATTATTCCCTTGTTCCCCTTGCCTCTCTCCCTATCTGTTCCCACATACTAAGGGAGCCTGAGAGGCTCCTTGTCTCCCCTCCTGTTGCTGGGAGAATCTTACACACCCAGTTACCTCAGATCTCATGCGGATCCATGTGTCTTACTTGGTTTCTCTGAGCCAGAGTGGCAGGAGCACCAGCAGCAGGCACAGATTAAATGACTCACATTGCCTGATGTCTGTGAGAGCAGGGACACCTGTGAGCTGTCGTTCTCATTTGGGCATTCTTTAGAAGCTTGAACATAAGATCCCTTTAACAAGATTGGAAGTATCCCCTCCTTGAGTGGCAGTGGAAGCAGCAGGAAGAAGTAGTACAGAAGCAGTCTAAGTTGAGGTGGGTGTGGTGTGTCCACCCCAGTTCTATGGCTGTCTTGGATATCCCAGGGGACTAGAACATGTTCAGAAACCTATCAGAATATGTTCAGTGTTCTGTGTTCATGTGTGTACTTACATGTGTGTGCGCCCTCATGTGTGTGCATGCTGACAGAGGGCAGAAGACAATGTAACAGTTGTTTCTTTGCTGTCCATGGGTCCCGGGGATCTGAGTTTGTCAGCCTTGGCAGCCAGTGCCTTTACCCATTGAACCATCTTGCCAGCAGCAGAATCCCTTTTTAGCATCTGAGGTTGGGAAGGCTCTGATGGAGCTCCAGGAAGTAGCAGGGCATACATGGAAGAGCCCTGCATGTCTTTGGGGCCTTCTCTGGTGAACTTGTGAGCTGGCCTCCTTTCTTGATTTCTGGGTCATTGGTGACTGGATTGGAGTTACAGGGTATTTTGTGAGTAAGAAGAAAATACTTGGGCAGGTTGAGTTTAGGGGAGCCCATCTGCACAAGCAAGCCCCCCTTCTTAGTTTCTGACCTTCTCCATCTGTCCCTCCACACTGTCCCAGGCTTCAGACTGACAGGTCCTGGCATGACTCCTCTGGGGCCACTGACTTAACTCCTTCAGCATTGGAAGAGCTCACTTTTCCCTGCAGGAAGCTTTGTCACACTTTCTGTCCTTAGGCATTTGCTTATGGGCTTCTACTGTACTGAAAGCATGCTCTTCCTTTTAGGAAGACCAAAAAATACATGGCCTGGGAAATCTTTGTGGAAAGTGTAAAGTTGTATCACAGTAAATGCATTTATATATTCTGTTTCCCTATGGAGTAAATCATTTCAACTATTAGAATGGAAGCGGAGGAAAGGGACTGAGCCACCGGTCACAACTGGGCTTTACAGCAAGTGTCTTCCTGTTTTGCTTGATGCCCGTTAATTTTCAGTTGTTTCTCTCATCAGTTGACACAAGAGTTTCTTTTTCCAGTCTGAAAAATAAAGAACCTGGAAGGTTTTGTTCTCTGTTAACTAGATTTAAAAGTGATAGAGAAAAATACCATCCCTGTGTGAAAATAGCTGAAGTTGTTGGATAGGTTGAAGGAATTGCTAGTACCAGGATTCTGGCATCTGGATTATATACAGACTGATGAGCATGTCATAAAATAGTGTGAGCAGTGGAGATCCGTGTTCTCTGTAACCCAGCAGGGGAGTTATTTCTGTGTTCTCCATGAACCCAGCGGTAGGGTTCCATGTTCTCCAAGAGCCCAGTGATGGAGACTCATGTTTTTCATGAACCAAACTGATATTTTGAGAATGATCTAGGAGAGAAATTATTTCACTGCCTTGGTGAGTGAAGTTCAAGTTTGTATACACAAGCCATGAGGAGCCAAGCCAGTAAATAGCACCTCTTCATGGCCTCTGTATCAGTTCCTGCCTCTAGGTTCCTGCCCTGTTAGAGTTCTTGCCCTGACTTCCTTCTATGATTAACAGTGATGTAGAAGTGTAAGCCAAATAAACCCTTTCCTCCCCAAGTTGCTTTTGGTCATGGTGTTTCATTGCAGCAATAGAAGTCCTAACTACAGGACCTTTAGGTGAAGAAGGTGGATGAACTTCGTGGGGTCAGGGATTATGTCTTTATATTGCCCTATATTTCTAGTCCCTAACAAGGAGCCTGGACTGTGGAGGGTATTCAGATACATTTGTCAAATACTCGACAGGAGAGGGAGCTCCAGGTGAGAGTGAACAATGGAAGGCAGAAGAACCTGACTGAGATCATAGACAGTCCGGGAGAGGTTACCAAGAGCTTGCTCCCTGTTTTGCAGAGCAGGCATGGTTGGAGATGGCCATGCTTTCTGGTGTGCTGACTGATGGGGGCTTCTTAGGGAGGCCTTCTAGCCTATGGACACTGGGCAGGGGGTGGAGCAAGNTGTGTCTTAGTCTAGTTGCTTTGAGTGCTGTCTGGCGGTTTGGAAATGAANAACACAGGAATCTGAACTTCCTGGTAGACAGTTTGCAATCTAGCAGTCTGTCTTTCACACATTCNGACACAGGCATGCCCACACTAGTCCGTGTCCTCTTGTGGCTCTGCCATGGTATCAGCTGGTGGCCTGGGCAGAAGAAGCAAGGGCGGACACTGGGTAGTTCATGGAAGTCGGGGCACTAGAGGTTTGGGGAAAGGGACCAGGTACAGATGGACAGTGTCTCGCTATTGAGTTTCTTTGTTTGGTTACATCTCCTTCAAGCCCATGTGTTGCATTCAGCACATGAAGGAGGAGGCTACATCACTACCACGCTAGGCAGACCAGTGAAGTTGAGCAAGCTTAAACACACACTACAGCCAGGGAGGGAGGGACAGCAGCCTGCCTGGGGTAGGTGGAAAGGACACTTCTTTCCTCCCTTGCTTGGCATTGACAGTGAAAGGTAAGAAGTGGGACAAGTCTGGGCTCTAGTGACCCTTGGGCGTCCAGTGGCCTTCGGACTGGGGAAGTCCTTTTGGTGAAGAGTTGGCTTTGGACTTTGACCTCGGTGCCCTTTAGGAGGACCTTGAACATGTTCTGTGACTTGGCTTCTGCCTCTGTTTCTCGCTGGTAACGTCTGAATAAAGGGTGGAGTAGAGGTCTTACACAGTTAAGAAAAGGGCTGTATAATTTTCTGGTACCTTCTTCCTCTGGGTCTAAGACAAGCCACGGGGAGAGGTTTGGTAGTTGGGTGTCGGTCTCTTGTTTCTTTTGTAGCCAGCACAGGTAGCCTGTTGTGCTTTGTTGGATTTGAAAGTCAGAGATGATGAGAGAAGCCAATACCCAGTCTTTTCGGAAGGTTAGGAGGAAGCAGAAGCTTCAGTTAGGTAATACTTTTTCAGAGCAGAACTTCTCTTTTAGGATTATTGCTTCATAGTCTTTAAACGCTCCTTCTTTTTGCAGTTGGCATTAAGTAAGTGAGGTATCCACTTTTCAATGTGGTTTGCTCAACTTTCTTTTTTTTTAATGATTAAAGTAGCACTTGTCTGTAAGTACCTCTGATAGGAATTCAGTTAATAAACCAGCAAAAGGCTTTCTCATATATAAATTTCTGTGGGACTTTGGAATCAGATATATTTGTTTGGCTGTATACATTCCTCTTTTCCAACATCGATGTGTCAAAGGCCTCTGAGACTGCTGGGGGCTCCGTAGTCCCTTGAAGATCTTAAATTTTACAAATATGATCAATTGTTGAACGTCATATTATTCTAAACCCTGGCTTCCTTTTCCTCTCCCCTTGCCACCAAAATTGTATTCTTTCTCAAGGAATCTTTACCCAAAACTCTTGCTAACTAGTTAGAATGCAGAAAGCAATCTTGACTCATGTGTGATCTTTTTATGTTTTCATCATTAGATAGGGAGTTTTGTTGTTGCTTTAACACACACACACACACACACACAAGTCTATCTCTCTCACACACACTTTTTCTCTCTCTCTCTCACACACACACATACACACACACTCTCACATAGTCTCTCACTCACACACACACTCACACACACATACACTCATATTCACACACACACTCTCTCCCACACATAGTCTCCCACACACATACACTCACACACACTCTTACACACACACACACACACTCATGCGCGAACACTGGTTGGTTGGTTGATTAATTACAGGGTCTCATCAAGCAGACCCTCAAATTTCGATCCTCCTGCCTCCCCATCTCCTGAGTGCTAGAGTTACAGGTATGCACCACCATGTCCGGCTTAGATATTTAGACANGACATTCTTACTAAAACTATAATAAGATAGTGTGACTTCCTTAAAGTAAACCTGGATCCTAGTTTATTGTCATGAGCCCTTGCTTTTCTGAAGGCTGGGGAGTTAAGTTCTAGATGTGGTTACTCACATCCGTCCATTCTGACTGTGGCTGGTTAGGGTAGAATATTGCTTTCTTTAGGACCTTAAAGGACTTTCCACTTCTGGCTTACAAGTGTCCAGCCCCACAAACCATATGCAGTTTTGGGTTTGGTTTTGTTAGTGGGTTGCAGGGGAGGAAGAGACATAGGAAAAGAGCACACATTGATTAGCATGAAGGTAGGACTGCCTTAGTCTGGGTATTTCTACATTTGTAATGCTTATCCTATGATCCTTAAAGGAAACATTTTCCCCACCCTCAACAGAAGGCATAAGATGTGTGAGAAGCCAGCCCTTTCATGTGGTTTCCTCAGGCTTTAAAAGAATTAAGTAGCACCTGTCTTTAAGAGGACTTCAGATAATCATCCTGTGAAGTAGTAAAGAGCCTTCCAGACCCTCTTGTCCTGCAGTTTCTCCTTTGCTGTTCTTACAGTATTTCTTGTAGGTTTGTCTGAAGGGGCCTGGGTCTAATTGCTGTCCTTCCTTCTACAGAATAAATAGCAGAGGGCTCTAAGAGTGGAATGCTGCCTGGTAGAGCCACTGTTTACTACTCACTCGACATTATGTACAATGGCTTGTCCTTGTAGAGACAGAAAAGAAAGTTTGATTTTACCATTTGTTTAGTGCGCTGGCCCTGAACAAATATGGTGTCACTTTATAATGACATTTTTTTAGCAAGTGCACCCATCTCCCAGTGCTGACTCAGCTTCAGACAGGCTCTGTACCAGTCTCTCTTTTCCCAGGTCTCAGAAACAAGGTGCTATGGTATGAGCTCTTTGCCAATTTTAATCTACTACGCCACTGATAATTGGCCCAGGCCCCTTCAGGCAAGCCTACAAGTGTGTGGTCAGCTTTGAAGGAGTGCACTTAACTTCGTGCATAAGTATTTTTCGAGCTTCCTTGAAACGTTCAAGCATAATATGAAATCAAACAGCTATGAAGACTTTGCCTCCGTGCTTAAATCCCACCACCTCTTGTTGTTTTAGCTTTATTGGGGATTTTAAAGTAAATGTTAGACTGAGTTACTTCACCCTCTATATGTACACCTGAAAAAAAAGGTTATATTTTTCAGTGGCCACGTTGCCATTGCACAACTAACCATAGTTATTTTTTTATCAGTACANTCTAATACTTAATATATAATTTTTTAAAAGTCAAATTTGGGCTAAGTGTAGTGANACTAGGCACTCAGGAGGCAGAGGCAAATGGATCTCTTGAGTTCAAGGCCAGCATGGTATTTGGTCTACATGTAAGTTCCAGGACAGCCAGGACTACATAGTGAGACACTGTCTCAAGATAGAATTTTTGTTTTATGTTTTTGAGATAGTCTCACTCTGTAGCCTTGGTTGTCCTGGAAGTCACTAGACCATGCTGGCCTCAAAATCAGAGACCGACCTCCCTCTGCCTCCCAGGTGCTGGGGTTAAAGGCCTGTGCCACTACACCTGGCCAAGAAATACTATAAAATTTTTAAAATCACAGCTATTTAAAGAAAAAGGATTAATCAAAGGCCACTTTTGGTGTGGGATATTGTACCTCTTGACAAGTTTCCGAAACCAGGTGAGTTGTCCTGTAGAATTCCCCACATTCTGGANGTATCTGTTGTCTTGTGGCGGTCATGTTCCTCTCTCACCTGAATTTCCTGAAACTGGACATGAACTCTGGAAGCCTGAATACATTCGAGTTCAGCCTTTTAAATTACAAATGCTGTGTGTCCCTCATTGTACCCCAATAGGAAAAACCTCCTTGGTTTACTTAAATAAAGGAACAAATCTTCCTGAGCACTGAACTTGTAGACCTAGTGCTGAGCTATATAATATAGTCTTAGTGGCCTTGATGGGCCACCTGACAGTGAGACAGAGCCCTTGGTATCAAGAGTGGTTGCCTGAGAAGCCTTGGGAAGTTAGCAATCTGAAAAAGTTGGTGTAGACGTGTACTTTGCCAGACTGCAACATGCTGCTGCTTTCCTGCACTTGGTTTTCTCCCATGCAGCATTTTGTTGAGTAATCCTTCTCTTTTTACCCACAGGGCGTCTTCTAACTCGGGGGCTTGGTAGTATTCTTAGGTCAGAGTGGGCCTGCAGAGCTCCGTAGCGTCCTGTGTCTCCTAAGTGAGGCAGCTGATACCACTNCTGAACTAGTGACTCACTCATGCCCACCAGCTTTGATGTCTTGTTCTCCTGACAGCCTTCTAAGCAGGTAGCTTCAGGCAGCCAGGGAACTCACACATCCTGGGGGACAGGACACCTCGTGGTTTTGTTGTTGTTGTTGTTTTTATAAGCAATAATCTGGAGAAGGACTCCACATCTTACCAGGAATGAAGCTGGAACTTGAAAAGGCTGTGGGTGCTTTATTAAAGTAGTTTGGAACACCTTTGGAAGGGTATGTTAGCGTGTTAGGGCTTTTTCCTCCTGTCTCCTCCCTATCCTGTCCAGTTAGCATCTCCTGGGAATGACCTTTTCCCACAAGAATGGAGAATGGTCTCTCGAGGTCATAAGCTGGGAATTTAAACAAGGGAATTCTGGGATGTGTTAGGGGTGCACCATCCGTCCGCTGAGCCTGATGGTCGCTGCTGCAGTTGAGGTTTACCACGGTACCGTGTGCTCTGTGCGCACAAGTACTGACTGAAGAAGCAGAGTGAGTAGTCGCAATGTTGTTATTCTTNAGAAGATAGAAGTAAAACAAAATAATCAGTGAATAACCCTGAGCCCAACTTNATACAGAAACTGACTCAAGTACAAGAGATGGGAGAGAGAAGAGGAATTTGTCTTATTAGCTGATATTTAGAAAAGATTTTGTGTTTACTGTAACCAAGATCGTACTTAAGATATATAGAGCCTAGGAGATGCTGAGCNAACTGGATTTTGTTTAAAAGGAAAAATATTCCGTTTTTTTCTATAAAAACCAATTTCTACTGTAAGCAATAAAAATTATTAGGGCAACAAATGATGTATTTGCTGCCTGAAGGTCACATACTTACATCATTGTAACTCTACCCCTTTTGTGCATGCAGCACAATGCACTCTTTGATACAGGGCACCACACTCTCATGTAGAGGACAGTCACGTGTTGCTTTTTCTTTTTTCAGACATTAAGAACATGATCCTTCCTCTGTTTCCAGATTTAAATGGCTGTTGAAGGGAGAGATTAGGCTAATGAATGGCTTTTGTCTATACCTTTGTGCTGTTGTTTGCTTTTCTACAGGGGAGTCAATTTGGTTGCAGCCTCTTAAGTGGAAAAACTCAATGTCATAGAGCTGAGAAGCAGCTGGCCAGAGCAGACNGCAGACAGCCCTCCCTCTGACTGGGTCACTAGTATTTTTATCATAAGGGAATTTTGATTACCAGGAAACCTGTGGCTTTTTACGTACCCCTGGAGTGGGTCCTACTGCAAAGCTGCTGTGTGGGCCTTGGAGCGGATCCACCCAAGCTCAACACATTGCTCTGTATATTAGCCATTTGACCTTGGGGAGTAATGTCACTTCTCTGTGCCACAGTTTCTTCCTCAATAAAATTAGTCAATAGCACAGTAATGAGACATGGAAAAGTAAATACTAGTGACTTCTGATGTAAGTTCATTTAGAGACACAGCTGAGGCACTGAGGAGGGAAGATGGGAGATAGTTCTTTCTGGGTGACAAGAGGGTGTTGTTCCAGGTGACTCCAGATTCTAGAGCTACAGCTGAGCAGAGGGTAAAGGAAGTGGTGACCTCATGCCAGTCAAAGCCTTTGAGAAAGGAGGAACTCTACCCTGGACCACAGGCCTGACTGTGCCACACTCCCTTTGTCCTGCGCATCTGTCTGCTAGTCTTCTGAGCTGTTCGAGGATGGTTGGGGTTGTGCACCAAGCTTTCTCTCTTCTGCTTTGGCTTCTCCTTAGAGAAGCAGCCAGCTCCAGTAGACTTTGAGAAGTTCTGTGTGTAGGGAAGACCGTCAGGGGGTCCGGAGTGTGGGTGGGAGGCTGGGTGACGAGCGTGTGAGTTAATTCTGCTTTCCTTACGTTTGCCAGTGCCAGAAGCGTTCCGCTAAAAAAAAAAAAATAATTAAAAATTGAATAAACATGTAAACTGCAAACTACAGACAGTATGATATGTTTATATAAAAGCTCTGAAATATGCAATAGTATTCTTATGAATGTTATACTCAGTAAACATTCAACACTTAACTTGAGGGTGGTGACCAAGTGAAAGGAAGTTAGAAGTTCAGTGAACAGAGACTAGATGGGGTGTTCTCACCTGAATCTAATATTTTGTTTAAGTATTTGTTTTGTTTAAGTATTTAAGTATTAAGTATTTGAAGCAAATGTAGCAAAAGACTTTGACTTGTTAGAGTTGAGCTTGGGTACTTGGGTGTGGTACTGTGTAGTTATTTTGTCTGTTTAAAGTGTATCACAAGAAGCCATGGACTGCTGTGATCCTGTAAGGATTTTTAGGCAGGTCAGGAGCTGAACTGTGGGAGGTACTCAGGGTGATTTCCTTTCTCTCTGTCTAACACTTTGCCCTGCAACTGGACATAGAAATGTCCAGCCACTCGCGCAGTTGGTGAATTGAGAAGCAGGCCTTGTGAGTCAGGAGAGGAAGGCAGGCAGAATTAAAGGTTAGATACAGCAGAGTGGTTTTTTTCCCCTAGAACATAATGACATATTGTCTTTAGCAGAGGTTGAACTAGGTCATGGGATGAGTTGGTTATAATAACTCAGTCCTTTGAGACAAGGAAAGGGGGGATTTTTCTTTTTAAAGCACAGCTTCTCTGTATGATATTCGGTTCCCTTGATGAGACTTCCCCTGTGAAGAAAGCTATGTCCACTCTTGCTTGGCTGTCTGTTGTGTGCTAANTGTGTCAGCTTTCCTATAGGGCCCTAAGTTCGTTTAACGGGGGCTGCCCTCAGCCCAGCACTCAAAAAGATTGTTCTGATTGTGCGTGCATAGGCCACCTTTAAAATGTGACTGGCACCTGGTTTCCTCGCCCTGTTTCTGAGGAGGAAGAATACCCAGAGATTGAAGCGTCCTTTGTGCCCAGGTCCCACTCTGTGTGTGACTTAATGCATTTAGGGCAAGAACCAGCACACATATAAAGTGTCATCATGTCACTCAGGGAATACAGACATGAGTTAGGCCCTGCTGTCTATTCACTAGAGCTGTCAGGAGAAGCTCTGAAGAGGAGGAGTTGGGGGGAAAACAGCATGCTTGCCCCATAGTCTCAATATTGCTCTGGTCAGATCCTCTCCCCATGTTGAGCTTGCCTAGGGTCAGGAAGTAGAGGTACATTAAACCTCTGAAGACCTTGTGTCTTTATTTTACTTTATTAGAAAGAATTTATTTAATATTTAGTTATGTGTATGTGTGTATCTACATGTGAGTATGTGTATATAAGTACAGGTGTCTGGAAGCCAGAAGTGACTTACCTCTTTGGAGCTAGAGTTACAGGCAGTTGTGAGCTGCTCAGCATGGGTGCTTTGAACTGAACCATCTCTCTACCCGGCCTTGTGTTTTTAATACTTGGATTCACTGATCTTGGGAAGTGGCCTCCTTAGTTAAGTATGTATGGACATCTCTGGAGTGTATAGGATGAGAATTAGAGGGAGCACAATGGTACTTCCTGTTGATAAAATCCCAGGAAGTAGAATCTACTCAAACCAGCAGCTGTGTCCTCCCTCCCCCACCATGAGCCTCACTTCAAACTGTGTTCTCCCAGGGTCATATTCCCTAGAAGAATTTGAGAGCTTAGAGGACTGAGGCAACCTCAACCTGGCAGCTCTGCAGTGTCCTCCTGGATGTGACTGGATGTGACCACCTGGGTATGACTCACATGTTCAGAATGAGCATAGAATGAGGGATTCTGGGTGTTGTGGGGGCTCTGCCGCATGCTCTTGTCTTGTCCTTCGTTTTAGTTTATAGTTTTATGCCTTCCTCCTTTAAGGCTGTAAGCCGAAGTATTGGACCATATCATCCACATAACTGAGCCGTGTTACTGTTCTGTTACCTAGTTTTTNAAATTTATTTAATGTGTACCTGAGTGTTTGTCTGCATGGNATGTCTGTATGCCACATACGTGCTTGGTGCCCACTAGAGGCCAGAAGAAGGCATCAGATCTCCAGGAACTGGAGTTACTGATGGTTGTGAGCCACCTTGTGGGTGCTGGGAACCAGAGCCAGGTCCTCTGCAAGAGCAGCCAGTGCACTTAACCACTGAACCATCTCTCCAGCCCCTCTGTTACCTGTTTTTATGGTCATTTATGGTTGAATTTTACATTTAAGTTTGATGCATTCCCTGCGCACGGGCAGCGTAGTTTCCTCTAGGCAAATGCTGCAGGACACAAGTGAGAGAGCACAAGCCTGGACCGAGCACAGATCCTGAAGTCCTACTTCCTGATACTGCATTGTGGACAGATAATCCTCTAAATCTAGAGTTAGGCTTGGCTAATGGCGCATGCCTGTGATTCCAGCATTTAGGAGGCAGAGGCATGAGCCTACAAGTCCAAAGCCAACCTGGATAGCAGAATAGTGAGTTCTAGGCCCGCCAGGGCTACATAATGAGATTTTAAACACACACACACACACACACACACACACACACACACACACACACACACAC
>LZPO01116608.1:275057-326971 GCA_001675575.1 Neotoma lepida | reverse complement strand
TATGTTTTAAGCATATGAAGTTAATATACTGAAGAGACAAAAGTGGTAAAATGACTAGGGAGCTGGGGAGATAGCTCTCCCAAGTATGATGAGCTGAGTCCAGTCCTCAGTGCCCACATAAATCCTGGGAGTGATGATGTGAGGCAGTAATCCCAGTGTTGGGGACGTAGAGACAGGCAGATCCTGGAGCTCTCTGGCCAGCCAGTCTAGCCCAGTTGGTGCACTCAATGCCAATAATAGACTCTGTCTCAAAAAGAAATAGAAGGCATACCTGTGGCTGATACCCAGGCTTGTCCTCTGGTCTCCATGTGCACATGCACACACTGTGCACATGTACAAATGTCATAAAAAAGTGGACTGTGAGTAACTTTGACCTTGTTTTTCCACATTTTCAGTATGCCACCTTCCACATGCTTCTGGTCGTGTTTTGCGCACGCATCTGTAGATGTGTAGGATGGGAGTATAGAGCAGTGTGGGATGGACTGGTAATTTAGATGCAATCCTGCTGAGAAACCACACCAGCCCTTGGAGGGGCTTTAGGGCCCCCTGGACCATCTGTCCCTACTTGATTGAGCCAAAGCTTTTCCACTTTCTTTTGCTCTGTGTCTTAAGTCTTATTCAAGATTGAGAAAAAGATTCTGGTGCTGAATATAAAGTTAGAAAATTAGTGGTATAGAGAAAAGAATATTTCTTGGGGCACAGGTCGGACCATGGATCCAGTATGTGGCTAAGTCACTTTGGTGTTCAGAATACCTACCGTCCTCATCTGAAATGTGACAGGTTTGAGCTAGGAGACAGTCAAAAGTTACTTAAGGCTCCTTTGTCTTAGGATTTTATTCAGGTTGTGTCAAAAATAAGTGACGACCCAAAAAGAGAGTTGTGACTCCCCAGTCTCCCCCTCTGCTCCATCGCTCATCTGNAGGACAGTGGAAGGCCTAAGCCTAAGTTAGCATCATGCTGGAGTGTTGTGTCTCTTAACTTGCGGTTTGTTTTCTATTAAGTGTATGTCATTCAGACAAGAAACAAGAGAATTGAACGCAGAGTTTGAGTTTTTAAAGAATGATTTATTGTTTGTAGGTGAGGGGCGCAGGCTCTTCATGGAGAACAGATGGCAAGCTTTTCAACCTATAGTTAACCTTGAATTTCTGCTAATCAGACCAACATAGAACAATAGCAGAAAACTGCATCCCAGCCTAGTTCAGTGGCATCAGGTGTGTTCACTGCCACAGACCATCCGGAGCCCTTGCACACTGCCCGTCAGTGCTGTGTAGATGGCCTCAGCTGAAGGTTAAGCATCCATTGGAATATAATCTACACAGGGTGCCTGACCTGAAGGCTGGGGGTCAGACCCTGCTCCCCACAGCCTCAGTGGGTGAAGTTCAAATCTTGCTCTTTCACATGCAAAGCATTATCTCTTCCCATCCACTCTGTGGAAGGAACTAAGAACACCCATTGGCTGTTTCATCTCTGGGTATATAAACTCCATGGTAATATTATAAAGAAAGCCAAGACTGTTTCTCAAAGCACTTCCTTCCTTGAGTTACTTAGCTTAGGGTAGGTGTGCTGGGTGGCCAGATGAAGGAGTAGGTGAAGCTAGACTCTTTGCTTTGGACCTCTGTGGATTTGTTCTCGGTTAATCTGAACAGTCCACTGTCCACTCTCATTCTCAAAGCCCATGCAGCTACTGCAGTGGCTCGGCTGCTTTCCTTCTNTGATGAATGTGAGCAGCTGAAGTGCACTAACCCTCTCAGAAATCTATCAGTTGTACAGAGGACAGATTGTGGGTGTTTAATCCATCGAGGTCTTAGTTTGTTCTGTAGCGTAAAGCCNTGTATTTCACTTTCTCTAAAGATATGTTAGGATGTATGCATCAAACTGTCATCATTCTGAAGTACAGAAAGAGTAGAAACTTCGTGATCTCTGAAGTGTGGAGATCACTTGGAGAGCTGCATCAGGAGGCAAGCCGTATGTGCACCTGCGACCCAGAGACTATTTCAGAAGTCTCTAACGTGGCCACCTGCTTCCAGATGATGGCACAGCACAGAGCCAGCCTTGCTGTAGGGTGGGCTTCCTGGGGGAATTGGAATGACTGACAGGTGTGAGTATAGGCTCTGCTCAGAGGACCATCTCTCACTGGAGAAGANGGTAGGGATGATACTGTGAGGGAGCGACAGGATTGCAGCACAGCCACCCCGAGACAGGCAGGCAGGGGAATTTTCAGGTAGCATATTTCGGGTGGAAGCATATGTGGGCTGAATTGCAGTGGGAATCCCTACCCTGGGTAGCCACGTGCTTCCTCACGTGGGCACCTATGTTAGGGTGTGGAGTGCTGTAGCAGCAGCATTCAATTTGGGTCACATATGCTGAACCATATGCTTCTATGATTACCAAGTACAAACAAAATAAGACTTCCCTAGTAACAAATATCAGCTTTTCATAGAAATGTATTTTCTATTTATTTGGATATTAGGAAAATACGCATCACTTTCAGTTACATGAACTTTTTTATTATGTATTAGGTAGCACATGTAGGGCATTTACAATTTCATACACAATTGGTATATATGAAATTTGGCTGATGCTACATATGTATGTAGTAGGGCTGTAGCTACACAACAAAAAACAGAATAAGGAACATTTAACAATCAAAATCTCTTGTGTTTTCTTGTAAAAGGGTGCGCTTTTGTGCTTTAAGAAAAAGTATTTGTACCATGAATTCATATATTATTCATCATGTTAAGACCTGCCAAGCCAGGCTTCATGACATAAGCCTGTAATCTCAGCCGCTCCAGAGGCAGAAGCAGAAACATCACAAGTTCAAGGGCAGCCTGGAAAACTTCATGAGCTCTTGTCTAAAAAGTAAATAGAGGACCGGTGGTACAGATGCTGGCTCTGTCCAGTCCTCTGTCCAAACAAAACAAAGACCCAAGATGCACACAGGTAGCCTGACAGGGACAGCCTGAAGAGTTTAGGAAGAAGAATGCAAGAGTACATGGCACTTGGTGTCTTAAATCCTTAATAACCTAGGTTGGAAGCATCATCCAGCCAAACACTAGTACCATGTGTTGACTTTTTAGAAATAAGAAGGTAGAACTGCTTATCATATCACATTTATTTGGCTGACATTGGTATCCTTGTTGATATAAACANGAATTAAGAAAGTCAGCAGCAAAGCCCAATGTACCCAGAGGGTGAATGATACAGTATTTGTTCTGCTTCTCATAATGAAGACAGACCTTCAGCGTCTCTTCCCAGTGCAAAGATCACAAATGACAGTCTTGAAAAATTAGAAATGTTTGTGCGTGGCAATAGATAAAACTAAAAATTTAACTTTGGGTGGTGATAGGACAAGCCATGGGTGGGAGTGGCTCTAATCCTGTCCACTGAGTCCAGTCTGATCTTGTGAAGTCCATTGATGCATCAGTCACTGTTAATGTCTCAGCTTGTTGGTTTTGGTCTCTGCAGACAGTGTGAGTTCATCTGCAGGAGTCCAGAACAGAATGTGAATTTTACAGTGTCTTAACAAGTACACCTGCTTCCTAGCTCTAAGAACCTCTCTGTAGGGGCTGGAGAGAGGTCATGGTTAAGAGCACTGGCTCCTCTTGCAGAGCGCCTGGGTTCAATTCCTAGCTCTTACGTGCTGGCTCACCACTGTCTGCAACTCCAGTTCTGACATCCTCTTCTGGCCTCTGTGAGCACCAGGCATGTGCAAGTAGTGCAGAGACATAATGCAAGCAAAACACTCATACACTAAAAGTAAATACATTAATAAAAATCTTTTAAAAAAAGAACTGTGTGCCCCTTTCCTTCTGAATCCAAAGACACCAAGTCATAACAGTGTCAACAGATTTTTTTAGATTATTTCCATGCTTGGCATGGTGGTGCGTGCCTTTAATCTGTATGAGTTCAGAACCAGCCTGGTCAACATACTGGGTTCCAAGGCTACACAGTGAGATCCTGTCTGAAAACAAAACACTCATTTCCCCAAATTTTTTTGGCAGTCTGTCTATTAATGGAAACCTTACCCTAGGAATTCTGCTNCACTCCAGTTTTTTATACTGCTATTACGCAGAGTATGACTTCAGTGTTCGCTCATTCTTGTAATGTCATTGTATAAACAATAAGTTCGTCATTCCCTAGCCAGCTTGGCCTTTCCAGATTTAATGTAAAGTCAGCTGGCCAGAGGCAGAATGACTGATGTCACTGTTTGGGAGTTTGGAGATCCCCTCAGAACCAGTGCTCACTCTCCAGCATGCTTACCAACTGTCCTTAGGTTGGCATGAAGCCAGGGGACTGCTGGGTTAGCAGAACTCATAAGAAACCAGTCACCCTTGTGTTTGTTCCTGCTTGCCTTTTGTTTCTCTCCCTGCCTATGACTTCCAAATATGCCGAATCTGTCTTTAGTGGCTTCCCTGTCAGAAATGTGAAGCCACTTCTAGGATTATAGCATATTCTGCTGCTTGTACCATTAGAAAATGACTGTGTTCAGCACTTACACAATCATTCCCTAAAGGCCACTTTTTGTTTACAATTCATTGATTTTAAAATTTTAGATTATTTGATTTTACGTGTGTGAGTGTTGTGCCTACATGTGTGTATGTGCACCATATGTGCGCCTGGTGTCTATGGAGAGGGTGTGGATCCCCTGGAGCTGGGGTTTAAGGAGCAGCATGGAGGTGCTGGGAACCAAACCTGCGTCTCCTGCAAGAGCAGTAAGTACTCTTCACCCCTAAGCCATTCAACAAAGCCGTGAATGTGCCTGGTGTGTAGGTGGGAGTTGNGCACAGAAAGGTCTTTTCTGCCTAGTGTTTATCTTAATGTGAGCACAAACCTCCAAACACTGTTTATAAATACTTAGACTTTTGTAATTAGCTTTCTCATTATAAATGTATTTGCAAGAGAATATACACAGAGAAATTATACGCATGNATGTCACATGCAGAAGTGTGTCAGTATGGCTAACTCCTAATAGTGGAGTTGCTAGGCCTGTCAGTTAGGATTAGGTTTGGGCATGGACCTTTCTTTTTCATTTTATTTTGTATGTGTTCATGCATGTAGAGTCCAGAGGTCAACCTTAGATGTCATTCTTCAGGAATAGTCCATTTTGTTTTTGAGACACAGTCTCTCATCTAAGATCTGGGGCTCACCAATGAGGTTAGCAGGCTGGCCATTGAGGCCAGAGATCCTGTCTCTGCTTCCTTCACTGGGATTACAGGTGACTGTTACCAAGTCCTGCTGCTCACACAGCAAGCACTCATCTCTGAGCTCTCCTCAGCCCCAGACTATCCCACTGTAGTAGTGAATTCCATTGGNTATGGTAGAGCATAGCTTCTGTTCCAGCTACTCAGAAGGCTGAGGTAAAAGGCTCACTTGAGCTCAGGAGTTCAAAACCTGCCTGGGCAACACAACAAAATACCATCTGAAAAATAGGAAGTGATTGGAAACTCCTTATGTAGTGCCCTTCCTTCTTAGCAAGTGGCTTCCTCCTTATGGCCATCCAAATACAGGTCAAAAAGAGGAAGAAAGGTCGGCCAAAGGGGACTTTACTTTGGGACAAGTTGGCTCCCTTGTACTCCCTTCTTGAGGAGTTCCGCAAACTCTTCTGCATCTAGAACTCAGGTAGATGGTTACATCTCACTTCAGGGAAAGCTGGAGAGCAGAGTCTTCTGGGCCCAACTCGGAATCAGCATTCTGTTAGTAGAGGAAAGAAAACTGGAGTGGTCTGTTCTACCAAAACGATCATTTTTTTCAATATTGCTGATACAATGGTCCCCCAAAGGATTTGCATCCACTTCCCCTCTCATCACCAAACCCAGTGTTCTCTTAATTAGCCATCAGAAAATTCTCAATCATTATTAAGAACACTTTTTCTGCTGTATTTGGATTGTGTGGCTTGATGGTGATGTTTTTCTGTGTGCTGTGAATATGTGTTGCTCTGATTGATTGATAAATAAAATGCTGATTGGCCAGTAGCCAGGCAGGAAGTATAGGCAGGATAAGCAATCAAGGGGAATTCTGGGAAGGGGAAGGCTGAGTCAGGAGACGCCAGTCTCAGCCAAAGGAACAGCATGTCTGCAGACCGGTAAAGCCACGGAATATGTGGCAAAACATATAGATTAATAGAAATGGGTTAGTTTAAGTGTAAGAGCTAGCCAGTAATAAGCCTGAGCTAATGGCCAAGCAGTTGTAATTAATATAAGCTTTTGAGTTATTAATTTATAAGTGCCTGCGGGACTGCTGGGTAGGCTGGACCGTGTGGGGCCTGGTGGGAAAACATTCACCTACAGTGGCTGACTTCTTGAAGCACCAGATTGGCTTGTAAGGAAACTCCTGTTGGATATGTAAATCCTTCTGAAGTGTAAGATGACAAACTACCTAATCTAATTATTTGTTACTGACTCCATTGCAAAAGGTAGCTTTCATTGACAATGGAGAATCTGGGAATGGGGTGCCTTCTTCATTGGTGCCAGCTTTTATGTGTGTCACCCTACTGGCATAGTTTAGTCCAGAGGGGAAGGAGGAATTCATTGACTGAATGAAACAAGTGGAGGAGGGGGATATGCACGCACATACTTGCAAGGGTTGGAGGCCAAAGGTCTACGTCAGATGTTTTCTTTTGTTCTCCACCTACTTTTTGAGACAAGATCTCTCACTGGACATGGAGCTTGCCAGTGAACTCCAGGGATTTCTGTCTCTGTCTCCCCTGCACTGTAGCACCCGGATTTCACATGAGTGCTGGGGATCAGACTGAGGACTTCACTCANGGTTGGGTGACAGGCACTCTACTGACTGAGCCTATCTCCCCAGCTCCCAGAAATGTTTTAACCACCACCATGGTACCAAGTTGGCAAGTGGGATATAGAAAAGCCATAGAGTCTGTAAAAGTCCAAATGATACCTCAGTCTTAACACACACACCCCAATTTTAGACCTCATACATACATAGAAATGGGCTACAAGCTCTTTACCCCACTGCGGTTTAAGTTGATGCTGCTGCCAAATTCTTTTGGCAGTTATCTAGGCGGGAAGCACTAAAAACTGACAACTTGCACATAGTTGCTGGTTATTCTCTGTCTGCAGCCTTTGCCACACAGCATAGGCTGGGGTCTCTGAATGCTGTTGTGTCTGGAATGCTTTGCTCTGCCCTGCTGCTGAAGTCCAGTGGGCTAACCCTAGTTTCTCCTAGATGCCTGCTTTCTTTTCTATACATGTCCACAAATAGCATCACAGCAAATTAAAGTAATTTTCTGATTGATGTAAGGAGTAACTAAAGAAAGCTTGTGTTTGATGCCAAAATATCTCACAGTACAAGCAGAGTACAAGTACTGGCCCATTTTATGGCATTTTAGTTGATAATTATTTCTCCAAGAGCACATTATTTGGCTATATGGCAGCAATCCAGTGTCATTCCAGAGGCAATGGACAAGCAGATGCAAGTGATCACTATAGTAAATGTACTCTTCCTTTTGCCAAGTGGAAGTAGGCTACTCAGGAGGAAAGGGAAGGGAATAGAAAAATACCAATTTTCCCTGAACCAGAACACNTCCNACTTAAAGTCAATAGTTTAAAACTGTGGTGCATAAAATCATGAGGTTTTTCTCTTTTGTGTGGCAAAGGCTCCTGGTTCATAGTTACTATGCTAGAAAATTAATCTTTTAGAAACTTTCAGTGAGTATATAATGTATATNACATGTCTTTGTTATTGGTTTATAAAAACTTCCTCATAGATTTTTCTTTAGATCCCAAACTGCTAAGTTCTGTCAGAAGAAGGAAAAGGATTTTTATGGGAGGTCTAGTTGTGTGAAAGGAAAAGGGAGTCCTAACTTTCCATATTCATGACGACATGTCTTAGGGACATGGTCACTGTGCCTGGGGGAGATGACATGTCTTAGGGACATGGTCACTGTGCCTGGGGGAGATGACATGTCTTAGGGACATGGTCACTGTGCCTGGGGGAGAGATGGATGTTAAGTGGAGAACAGCCCATGGATAAATCAAGAACGAAAGAGATTCCCTTCAGAATGGCCCAGTGCTCCAGGGTGGATATCTGGACCCTAGAGAAACTTGATAAATAAATGTGGCAGTTATAAGAATGGCTCCCATAAGCTCATATATTTGAGTGCTTAGTCACCAGGGAATGGTGTTGTTTGAAAGGGTTAGAAAGGGTGAAGAGGTGTGGCCTTGTTGGAGGAAATGTGCACTGGGGGTGGCTTTGAGGTTTCGAAAGCCCANGCCAGGCCTAGAGTCCGTCTCTCAGCCTGCTGTCAGGAGGTAGCTCTCAGCTATTGCTTCAGCGCCCTGTGTGCTGCCATGCTTCCCGCCATGATGATAATGAACTAAACTTGTGAAACTGTAAGCCAGCCCCCAGCTAAGTGCTTTCCTTTATAAGAGTTGCCTTGGTCTTGGTGTCTTTTCACAGCAGTAGAACCCTGACGAAGGCGAGTGAGAATTTCCGAGATGGAGTGTCCAGTGTTCAGGACTTGGGTGAGCTGCTCTCGTATCTTGTAGTAGAGGGAGGAAAGGAAAGAACTCTGCTGATGTGTCTGTACAAGAGGAGTACAACATTGAGCAGCAGCAGCAGGACGGTGTCTGAAGATTCTTCTTTCTCCTGCCCTTTATTCACGACTTATTGTCACAGAGCCTGAAGTATCTCAGGAGAGCCGGGCTAGAGCATCACAAAGTGCTTGAGCCATGTCTATCTCCTTCTTCATCTTACTATGGGGATTCTGTCTCATGAAAAGGTAGAAAAGAGAGCTGGCTAGAAAAGTTCTGTCCAGTNCCATCTCTTGCAGTTAAGGACTTGTGAGTAGTTTATTAGTTGAAACAGTGGGCTGCCGAGAACTGCAGGGACCTCCGATGGGGCTTTCTCATCCGTAAGCCTCTGGGATCAGAGGCACCGGAACTTCCTATTCCCTCAGCAGCAGCAGCAGCAGCTCCCTCTTTGCCTGCCCTTCCAGATGGGATGTGCTTATAGCTGTGGCTGCTCTGGAATTCATTCCATAATCCAGCCTGGCCATGAACTCCNGGTTCTTGTGCTTCAGCTCCAAGTGCTGTGATTACTGCCTGGCAACAGTGTATTGTGTGCATCAGTTTCCTCTGTCTCTTGTTCCCCTAGTTGGGACAGGGAGGAGTAGAGTGTGCTGCTACCACCAGTAGGCTCAAGTTAATGACTGCACTTTTCGTTGGCTGTCCAGAGACCTTGAGAAGAGCTCCTAAGCCTTTAGAATAGGCAGTAAGCCTGTCTTCCTGCTATTGAAGAAGACAGGCAGTCACCTTTCAAGTGTTTACTAGAAGATACAGTTTTCCTTGAGTGATGGTCTGGAACAGAGTTGCTGTAATTTGTTTGCAAGACTTGCAGAGACAAGACAGCTGGGGTGCGGGCGGGGTCTTCTATACTAGATTGTCACATTTTTAAGAAGCCTGTACCCTTACTTCTCTGTCCACAAGTTACTATTTCCAGGGCTTGGCCATGTTCTTACTTGGGGAGACAAATATGTACTCCGACTCTGAGGTCATAGCTGTTTAGGGGAACCAGACAGACTTGTTTCTGCAGAAATAGCTAATAATATGGGGTACTACTGTTTCACATGATGCCTTGGAGAGTTGAAAGTGCATTGCTTTAAGAAGATGCAATTGGCCACGCGGTGGTGGCGCACGCCTTTAATCCCAGCACTCGGGAGGCAGAGGCAGGCGGATCTCTGTAAGTTCNAGGCCAGTCTGGGCTACCAAGTGAGTTCCAGGAAAGGCTCCAATGCTACACAGAGAAACCCTGTCTCGAAAAACCAAAAAAAAATAAAGATGCCGTTGAACCTGAAAATGCCTTGGCAGTATCTATTCCTATGTATTTTTCTTCCTTTGTTTTGATGTAAAGGGATTAACTTTACCTTTCCATACATGCAATAATTTGTTAATCTTAAATAAAGACCCAGTATTTGGTTGTTCTGTGAGTTCAGGTGACCCAAAAAGAGCTGGAACCTGAGGTGACCCGGATGGTCGACTTTAAGGAAGTGAGGAGAAGAATCTCCCAGCTAACCCTGCCAAGTTAGAGTCTACCATGGCAGTGATTGTATGGCCAGGAGCTTCTGTGTCAGCCCATGTGTGGGACCAGGGAACGCTGGAGAACTGTAAGACCTGCTGCCTGAGCTGTCCCCAGTTCTGTGCTCTATCCTCTTCCTCTTAGACATTCTTTCACCTGCAAGTAACAAGATCTGAAAAAAGTTTCCTAAATCCCTTTACTCTTTCAAGTACCCAGTTACAGGAATTTTCCATTCCCACTACGTGTCTGCCTTTCTTTTAAAAAATAATTTTAGTTTTTTGAGATTATAATTACATCATTTCGCCCTCCCTTTCCTCCCTCCAAACCTTCCCATGTACCCCCTAATTCATAGTGTCTTTTTCTTTCATTGTTATTACGTGTGTGGGGGGGTATTAAATTCCTAAATACATAAATACAACCTGCTCAGTCTGTATAATGTTACTTGTATATATGTTTTCAGGGCTGACCATTTGATATTAGATAACCAGTTGGTATGCCCTTTCCTGAGGAAGACTGCTTCTGCTCTCNGGATTCCTTAGTTGCCTNNAGTTCTTGGTAGGGTTGAGGCCCCATGGACTTTCCCCTTCCACATTAGCCTGTCTGTTGTCCTTGTTTGGCTCATGTTTAGGTAGCCCTCTTGGTGGGACTTCANGGGTGCAGTGCCTGACACTTCCAGGAGACACCGTATCATAGCATACTCCCTGTTTTTCTGGCTCTTACGGTCTTTCTGCCCCCTTTTCTGGAATGATCCCTGAGCCTTGAGTGCGGGAGTCTGTCGTAGAGGTGTCATTAGGGTCTGGGNTTTACAAGTCTGCATTTTGATTGGTTGTGGTTTTCTGTAAAGGACTTCATCTGTCCCNAAGAGACGTTTCCTTGGTGAGGGGTAGATCCTAGAGAAGGACAAACAGGATTGTGTTTAGTTCTTACAGATTCTCTTATGATGGTCCTGGGTTCCCTTTGGGCAGTAGGTGTTCCACTGGTACTGATACTTGGTTCTCGGAGCTTCAAGTTCACCATGCAGTAGTGAAGTGGCTTAGAACCTGGTGTATATCACTACTAAAACAACACACTCCTGTTGTATGTAGTCTTTAGAAAAGCTGATTTATCCCGTGCGTACTCAACCTTAACTCATCATAGCTCAGGGAGCAGTCTGATATTATACAATCTAGATTTTAAGTTTAAATGATGGTNCANTGGAAGCTTTTCCANAAAATGAAATGTTGGTGTGTGGTTGTTTAAGTCTNTGGAAGAACCTTTTCTCATTGGATCATTTGATGTGGATTTTGGAGCTGTCTGGTGCTCATCTGTCGGTGTAATTGGTACCCAGCCAGTGTCCTGGAGTCATTGCTTGATTCAGTGTTTATCGATGTCATTATGTTGGTTGTCAGCCGCTTTTGCATGCTGTGGTTTTGAACAAGAGAAAATCCTGTGAAACCAGTATAGTGAAGCATTGCACGTACTGTGTGCGGGGTGGCTGCACACACACATGAGATGATAGTGTGGACATAGTGTGGGAGGCAGCCCCCAGAGGGTCCATGTTAGCTGAGCCTCAGTGGTGTGTGGAGAGACTGGGGTGCTCTTGGCCTGAATCTCCACAGAACTGGCATCGTTGTACTCCGTTCCTATGAAGAAGAATCCAGCAGTTATTTTGTTTGTAGTTGCCAACATGAGGTATTTTGGTTTGTGGTGTTGGTTCCTTTCATGGCTTTTTTGACCTTGACTCATGGTGTTAGCATTAATTAACACAGACACTTAAGAGAGTACCCCTTTCCAGATGCACACACACTTGTCTGTTGTGTGAGTACTTGCCCAAACTTCTTCCTTTAGTTCAGAAAGGTGTCTTGCCCTTCCCAGCCTTTCAGTGTATGTCACAGTTTGATCGTGCCTACGCACTGGCATAGATTTCAGAGCTACAAAAAAGCACATGTTACTTTTGAAATAACAAGACAACAGAGAACAGGTTTTCTGAGTTGTAACATCCAGAGAGNTGGAAACAGTTGTGTTTGTGTGATGCTAAAACCAGTACATTTCATGAGAAGGGACAGATTGTAAACTTGAACAGAAATCAGTCTTCAAGGATCTCAGCTATGGGCTGTTGGGTTGACCCCACCCACTGACACCTCCACAGCCAGCCCTTTGTTGTGCTTCACTATCCATGGCTTCTGGTGCTGCAGGTTTTGATGCCAAAAGAGGAGTCGTTACACTTGCAGCACTAATGCAGTTTTCTCCCGGAGTTTCTGATTAAGGTTGAACAGAAGCATCTAACTGTTGTCACTTGGCAGGCAAAGGACATCATATTTTAAGATTCACGTAATTTTAAAGCGAGCTAATCTTTTTCTGGCTTAATAATAGGCTAATTACATGTTTTAAATAGTATAAAGTGGAGCCCCTGTTTTGGATTAGGCCTCAGCCTAGCAGTGCAGGGCACTAGCAGACATTTGCAGGATGTGTCTGGCTTGAGGATCTGTGGCGTGCTGTCAGTTCTTTGAGGACCTGATTGCAGGCCTCCCAAGGAGGGCCAGGTAATGCTGCCTTGACTCAATCAGGGACTAGTTTTCCCTCAGCACAGAAGCCACCAAACATGAGAAGTGTTTGTACGTCAAGTTCCTTGGTCCGAGTTAGTGCAGCCTCCCTCCTCAGCTGCTGTAGGAACTTACTTGAGACAACACATGGTAGAAGAGCTTTGGAGTTAGCCAACAGGCTGGATTGGCAGCGCCAACCTTACCAGACAGGTTCTTAGCCTTTCTACAGCTCAGCTTCCTGTGTGTGAGGAAGAGAAAAATGAAATGGGATTGGTCAGGCACAGAGCTTCGGTCATTTCCTTCAGATTGCAGATGAAAGAGACACTGGTCTGAATCTCCTTTCTTGCGTGCTTGCTTGGAGTAGTCTTGGAACCGTGGTTTGTTGTTTGTGATTCTGAGTGAGTGCTGCCTCTGAGAAATGAAGCCCCCTGCTGAGACAGGCTAAGAGACCGTTCTCATCCCAGGTGGGTCTTAGCTGCCCTCTGCCAAGGCTGCTCCGTGGACCAGTCTACACGCTGTCTGTCATTCTGTTGTTCCTCCCATCATTTAATAGAACCTTCAGTCTGTGTTAGAATGTGTTGGCATCTCTACACACCCTGGGTGAGACTGGTGAACTGGAAAGCAACCTAAATGCTGCCTCAGACTTAGTGGAAGCCTCCTCACAGCACTTGGGAGGCTCTGGCCAGCTCTGGCCCTGGTCATCACATCTCATCCTCAAGTACAGTTCAGATCTGTTTTGTGGCTCTGGCCCCCTTCCACTGATTCAGTAATAAAATGGGAGTGGTTTGAGTACTTACTATAAGCCAGGCCCTGTATTAGGGTGCGCGTGCGTGCGTGTGTGTGTGTGTGTGTGTGTGTGTGCATGTGTGTGTGTGTCTGTGTGTGTGTTAGGCTTTATCTGTCTCTTATACCCTGTACTTTATTCCTTCAGCTGGTGTGGATATCTAGACCACTGACTTGATATTGTGTTTCTGGGCGACATTATCTTTATGCCTCAAGGCCAGGAGATCTGAATTTGCCTCAGCCCTGTTGCCACTCACCAGCTGATTGAATTTAGGTGTGGCCTATGGTTTTGTTCTCTTTTTCTTTCACTATAAAGTTATGGCTGCTGTTTCCCAGCCCACACTTTCCCCAATATCCCTTTATACCAAGCTTCCTGCCCCGATTGCTTGTCTAATGTTCTGAAAGTGATTCTAAATGTTCTGACATTTTCCTGAGTTCTGGATGTGTATTTCTAATGCCCACTTTCCTTTTTTTTATAGGAACTATGTTTCCAAACTGGAAAATGATGCAGTTGTTTTTTTTTTTCAAATCTCAGATATAAAATTATTTTGTTGTACATTGCAAAATAAATTTCAGAAATGTTCTGTAATTCCTTGACTTTTAACTCTTTGACACATTGATTTTATATGGCTAGATAAGCATGGTTTTTAAAGGGGAATTTCAGCAGCATATATTTAAGATATCCCATGGGAGAGGGAAATAGTTTGAAAACCTCAGGGGAGAAATGCCTGGAAGAGAAGAGTTGGCCAAAGCTGCCCTTTAACCTGCTTTGTGGAGACTCGTGGACAGTGTACCTGTGGCTGCTTCCTCTGTCTGGGCCTAGACTGTGGAGTGGGAAGTAGGAGGCCTGGGGGGCAGTGAGGGTGCTGCAAGGAGTGGGTGTGGGCAGTGGTTGCAAGGCTGCCAGGGTTCTGTGTGTGCCGGAAGTGCAAGTTTGGCTGGGAGGAATGGAATGTTCCCTCTTGCCCTCCAAGAGCAGAAACAGCTGTGGAATAGTTTGAAAAGACAATTGCTCAGTGAAAAACTAATATATGTTATTATGGTATTAAAATAAAGTCCACACTAGAAAACCCACCAACACTGTGGTAGTGTGCTGGCTCTCTANAGGATTAAGAAGAGCTCCCTTCCCAGCTAGGAGTTTCTCTCCAGTCTTGGCTCTTAGCTCTTCACCTAAGAAAGGCCGAGGGGTGTCCAGAGTAAAAACGGACTGTTGTTGCTCTGCTCCTGGGATGGCTGTTTTATTTCCCCTGTCACTGGCTCACTGCATGAAAACTTGAAAAAATGTTTCCAGAGGACATCTGTGGGGAGAGAATTACTGTCAGCAAATTTAACGGGAAATCTTGTTTCTAGCTGGAAATACAATCCCTCGGCCAAGTTCCCAACAATATTTATTTTAGAACATCGCTGTTTTTTAAGGTCCTTTAATGGTTTAAACTTTTAAGACTTCAGACAAGAGCAAGAGCAGAAACAGACGAACTTGTCTTACACATCAGAGTCGATTGTGCAACCCTTTTAATGAAGGATTATTTACGTTTTTATCAAGCCGAAAGGCTTTTTTTTTTTTTGGCCACTATAGATAGTACCTATGAAATACTGGTTTTCTATTTGCAGGCCTGCTGCCACACTTAGGTTTATGCCCTGATACTTGGTGGGTCTGCTTCTACTCAGCATGTTAGTTAGTCCCAAGGGTACAGAATCTGGAGAGTAGACAGCTGACAACTGGCCCCAGCAATGTCTGCAGCAGTGAGGGGTGGGTTTCTGCCCTGGGGCTTCCCTCTGCTTCCTGCCGGGGACTGGGCAGAAGGGAAGCTGCCCAAATAGAATGAGGTCAAGGATCCTTCCCCACACCCAGTGTTTGTCATGAAGAGCTGAAAGGACTGCGCTTTGGTTTTCAAATAATTACCTTAACCCCCTGCTCTACTCTCTGACCCCAGTGCTTACCTGTAACCTCTAAGTCTTGGAAACTTGGACTCAAAGGATGTTGCTGCACTGTTACCAAACCTGGGACACTGGAAGTCAGTAAGCTGAACCGCTAGATCAGTCATCGAAATGCTAAAGAGAGGTTCAGTGGTTCTTGGTCCTGATTACAAATTAGGATAATGGCCAGGGGGGCGGGGGCTAAAATGTCCACACTTGCAGCAACTACTGGAGCTCTGGGGATGGGACATGGTGAGGTAAGTCTCCCTGGGAGATTCAAACAGGCAGCTAGGGTGGAGAATTGCTACTGAGTGAAAACCAAGAGTCTTGTCTGAAACTGCCTTGGAGAGGCCCTTTCAGCCCAACCGTGGGCACTTCCCAGGCAGGTCTTCCTGTAGCTGACCCTGCATGCTGTGCTATGGCTCTCTGTGACTCTCTGTGANTCACCAGTTACATCCAACTGTCCTGGCAACCTTAGCCACCTGTGGTTCACCAGGAACAAGTATTGGACGAGAGGCATTGAGCAACTTTGTTCTAGATCATCAGTGCCCACAAGACAAGCCCTGAGACAAACTTAAAAGACACGTTCCACATAAGAGACAAATAAGCACTTCTGGAAACTAGCCGTTTGCAGTGTCTCCCGAGTCCCTCNTCAAGACTGGTGGCTCCTAAGTTGGTAACGGTAACATTCTGTTACTCTATAGGCAGCCCAAAAAAGGGAGGGGCAGGGAAGGAAAAAGGAGGGGAGGAGGAAGAGGAGGAGGGGGAGGGAGAGAAGAAGGGGAAGGAACTGTCGTCTTTTGCAAAAAAGCAGAGCTTTTAAAAGTTACATGACACAACTTTTTTATTTTTAAAGTGAGTAGATTTCTCTTTGCTGTTGCTGAGAAAGATAAATTGATACCACATGTTGCTTCCAGACAATCCCTCTCTGTGTTCCAGGGAAAGCACATGCAGCTGGTGTCTGGGTTAGTTGAGTCTCCACAAGGTAAACATGGCGTGGAAGGGGCTGAAACAGATGCAGAGTAGCAGCAGTTAAGGAATGTCCAGTTACTGGCACAGCACCTTAAAAACTTTGAAAACTTTGTAACCCTTTCTTGGAGGGCGCCACCCTCTCCCGGTCTGACTTAAAGCACATGTAAACAGTAAGCTAAGGTTCGCGATGTCACTGCTTCTGTATGTGGGGTCTGACAGTTGTGGAGAGCTGTGCTTGGCTCGCTCAGCTGAGGAGTGTTGTGTACTAAGCTTTATAGAATCCTCACAAGGATCCTGGCTTTTCCACAGGGGCAGCTGAGGCTCAGATCACAGGCCAGTGTCATCACCCCGTAAGACAGGCTGAGCTCAGAGTCTGGGGCCTGTCTCGGCATCGGTGTCTTCCTTTGTGACCACCTTCCCTTGCTTGCTGAGTTACCCACCCACTCCGTAAATGAGTGGTAGATACTCTGCAACTCCAGGAGCTTCTTTTTCTGACTCCCATTCTGTTTGGAGTCCACTTGTCTTCATAATGATTTGGCATCTGTTGAAGGGTCACGGACACCTTTGCATCAGCAATGAATGTATTTTGCAACAGAGAACTGTTCATTACATCAAGAGAAGAATGATCAGATTCTAACCAGTCATCTTTGTGTTAATGTCTTTTAGGTGGGCCAGGTAAAGGGATCTTTAGGCAGCGGCCCACATAGTGCAATCAGCATGACTGTGTCATGCCAATCCCAACAGGTTGCCTCCTCCACGTACTAATTGCACATGTCTCCTGGAATAGTATGCCACTAAGTGTAGCCACAATCAAGGGACCAGGTTTGCCAGCTCAATGATTAGTTAACCACATCTAGTGGGAGTTTGTCCCCAGTATAGGTCTGTTCAGTAGATGTGAAGGTTGACACAAAATGTTGAGAGACATCTCTTAAGGTTTTCTAAATCGCAGTGTTCAAACTGAGGAAAAGCTGGCGTGTTTGCCCGTGATCCTCACTTTGTTGTAACTCATCAGAATCTTGAGTTTCCAATAACTGGAGCTGCTCACAAGGTCTTGTGTGGGGTGGTCTCTGGGTGACTTAGTTCTGTGATAGAATGACCAAGGAAAACCTAGCCCTCGTTTTCCGACCAGGTGAACTTCACAGTGTACTTTAAATTATATACGTAAGTAGACTTAGTAGGATTAGAAAAATCATAGCTAGAGTTTTAGCAAAGCATTTCTTCATTACCTTCAGCTACCATTCCCCACACTAAAGTAAAGCCTTAGAAATTTAGANTATTTCTTATGATGATATATAAATTAACGGAAAACCATAGTTTGTTGTTGTTGGTGGTGTGTTTTTGGTTTGGGGTTTTTTGGAGGGTTTTTGGTTTGTTTGGTTTTGGTTTTTGTTTTGTTTTGTTTTTTCAAGACAGGGTTTCTCGGGGTGGTGTCCCTGGCTATCCTGAAATGCTCTATAGACCAGGCTGGCTTGGAATTTTCAAGATTTGCCTGCCTATACCTCCTGAGTGCAGGGATTAAAGGCGTGTGCATTACCACTGCCTGGCACAATAGGATATTTTTAATGGTAGTTTTCCTGAGATTAAAGTGAGGAGGAGAATCTTACAGAACCTCATTTTTCCCTTTGTTACCTGGGAAGGTATANAGAAAAATACCTCAGTATTGATGCTTTACCCAGCCTTTTTTATTTTTTTAAATCTTTCTTGTTTGGGTAAAACTGAGGTTGAAAGCTAATTATTGAACCTCTGAACTCTAAGGAAAATACATCTGTGACATCTAGCCTTGCAGGGCAAGGGCATTTGAACAGTGATGGACAGGTGAGCTATGTTTATTAGCTTTTGTCAGTGTCCTACCTTCAGATTGTGGATTTTATAAATGGAAGGTGTCCAGACTGCATGGAGAGAGGCTGCTGGGACTGGCCTATCCGGGGCGGTGTGGCCCAGTTCTTGTTGGTGTTGCCTTAGTAATAAAGTAGCTGGAAAAACCTGTCTGAGCACTGACAGGGAATGAGCCTCCGGGAATGTATTCTGCTATTAGTGAACCTCTAAAATGAGAGGTCAGTGAACACTGGCCACTAAAGCCAGGCTCTCTCTCTGTAGGAACCCGGGTGGTCCCATTCGTTAGTGTGGGCATACTGCCTCTCCTCAGGAAGGGGACTCCACAACAANAAAATGCCTTTTTACCAAGACTAGAGAAAGGCCTCTAAATTTNAAAGTATATCATAAATAAAATCACAGTAAGATGATATTTTTTCTTTCCCGTTTTTCTTAAAGCAGAATTATTCTGAATTGTTGGCACAAGCATATTAAATGACAACTTCTTGTTAACCTGAAGGGCTGTAGAAGAAGCATTGCTGGAGAGTTGGCCCAACCCGCCTCGAGGATTGTTTTCTGTGCACTGGTTGGTGGGCTGTGTATTTCCTGTCTCTGAGCCTGGCCTTCGTGTGCGGAATCGGGGCCCTGATAACCGCCTCAGCCTTGTCATGAGGATTGGAGGCCATGACTATGTTCAGTAGCCATCGGTGACCTGGCAGATCTTTAGATCTGCACTTTGTAATTAGGGACCTGGACAGGAGACCAGTCTTCATGACCCATCCTGTTCTGACTCTCATGGCACTGGCCTTCCATGACAGGTATCCAGGCCCGTTCAGAAGCTTGCTATCTCTATGATTTTAGCCACTTGTAATTGCAGAAAATTATAATATACATCATTGGGGGTTAGAGTCATAGATGGCTGTCAGAAAATCCATAAAATGTTTCATTGGTCTTTTGGTAGGTTTTGGAATTGGTAGCAGTAAAATACATTTAAAAAATACTGTTCCCTATTATACAGNATAACTGAATATCTAAGGTTGCTCATTTTTGCAAATGTTTAGTGTTCATGTGAACGCTTCCCAGAATTTACAGCAAAGGAGCTGACAGGAGTAATAGGGAGGTGTCTGCATTGCACCCCTAAAGCTCAGGACCAGCTTACTTTTCACCCTGAAGTTTGTGTTTACGTCTTTACTGAATGCGTTGAATTACTCGTACTCAAAGAGGGACTTCTGTGTTCCTCTCTGCAAGTGTGTTTCAGGAATGTTACCCACTTCACAGAGAAGGCGTCCTGTTTCAAAGAAGTAAAATTCTCAACCATTAGTACACTTGTCATTATTCTTTTTTAAAAAAAATATGTGAAAAGGGAGCAGAGTCTGTAGTCTCCTGGGCGACGCCTGCTTCATTGGGTCCTCGGGGTGCTGCCTGCTATCTTACCCATCTTGATGGCGGTTGTGGAATGGCAGCTGTGACCATAATTGCTGGTGTTCTTTGCCCAGCGTGAACTGCAGTCCCTTCTTGGATAGGAATGTACATTAGAAATACTGTGTATTTTCAGTTATTTACTTAGAACAAAATCCTGTTGACTTTCTGTGTTTTAAAAACAATCTGGTAGAACACATGTATTTGTAACTTCTACATAAATACAGTTGATGGTTGCCAAATTCTTTTTAAATGTGACTTTTAAAATTGTTCATATTTAATATGCAGTATTAGGCAATGTCTTTCATCTTTAACTTGCCAGTAAAAAACTCATCTGGCCTGCAGGTGCTCTTCTAGATGTGGGGAACACCATCAGCTCTTTTCCTGTTGCATGCACAGAAGGCATTTTACAGATTAGAATGAGCTTTCCTGGGGCTCTGAGCACTCTTCACTGTGGACCTGCACTTCATAAGAGGAGNAAAAAGCCCTGGATGCATAGCNTGCCTGGTGTCTGAAGTGCATTATCGTCTGTCATTGTTATGTCAGCCATGGCAGGGAGGGGTGGCTGGATGTCATCATGGCCCTGATGAAGATGGGAACCTGCTGTTGTTGCACAGATGAAATGATTTGTTTGGGGTCACATGGTTGGCCAGTGGCAGAGATATGGCTGGGCCTGGTGATCCTTGACAAGTGGGTGTATCCACTTAAGCCAGGAGGGAGATTCTTGCAGTGAGTTCAAATCATTGGGACTTTAAATGGGGTTTGCCCTATTTTAAAAGGGAGGCAGGGAGGTTTTGTTTTAGCTATATAGAAAACTTGTGAAAATAAAAGAATCCNCATGTATCCACCATCAAGTGTCCCCTCTTAACATCCTACAGTCCTGATACAAGTGTCACAGTGGATGAGCCAATATTTATCATTATTATGAGCTAAAGTCTATACATGCTAACCAGATTTCCCAATTTTTTTATAATTTTTTTTTCTGTGATGCGATCCCATCCAGGGTGCGTTAGCTCTAGCTCCTGTGTTCCCTTTGTCTCTCTTTGGCTGCGATTGTCCTGGAGTACTAAAGGGGCTTTTGTCCCTTAAGTGGGATTCATGTTTTTCTTATGATTAGTCTGGGGTTTAGGTTTTGGAAAGAGACTGAAAAGCTGCCATTTTCATTCAGTGCCTTTTATCTAGGATACACATAGAAGTGTGCTGGTCTCTGTTAGCGTAGGCTTTGGCCACCCAGTGGGCACAGCGTCTGTCAGATTTCTCCACTACAAATTACTCTTTCCCCCTTTCATACTGGANTCTGGAAGGAAGTTACTCAGCCCACACTTCCAGAGGGTGCAGAAGGTATAAATGAGGCAACGTCTTCTAAATGAGAGACTCACACCTTCACTGTCTCTGAGACCCTGCCCTGTCCTTCCCAACGTCTTCTAAATGAGAGACTCACTCCTTCCCTGTCTCTGAAAACCTGCCCTGTCCTTCCCATGGCTGCAGAAATTGGGTGGTGAGTTGTGAAATTGTGGCAGGACGGACCCTAGAGGGACAAGTAAAATTTCACACACTCCGATGGAAGTGTTTAAGAAGGAACTGCTGGCCCTGTACTTGTGGAGCCGAGGGCTGTAAGAGAACAGTATAGCCACCAAGGTAACTAGTTTCTCGGAGAGCTGGGAGGGTTGTTGAAAATTATGGAGAGGGAGTGGTATGGTAATAAATTATCAGTGTGAACTATAGTATATAAAAAATATAATTATAGGCTGGGCATGGTGGCGCATGCACTCTGGCGCAGGAAGGGGCAAGTAGATCTCTGAGTTCGGGGCCAGCCTGGTCTACAGAGCTAGTTCTAGGACAGCCAGGACCTCACAGAGAATTACCCTATCTCAGAAATGAAAGAATAGAAATACAATTACAGAAAGTGCAACAAAACTTGGGAATTTGGAAAAACAGTATCAATGAGCTCCTATGTTTCCTGCACCTTCCCAGCATGAAGCTGCCCATTTCACTTGATGCTTTGTTCCAAGTCACAGAGATGTTTGTTATTTTAAAAAATTAAAAATGCTAGCCTATAAAATTGAAGCTGACCTGCAAGATGGCGCAGTGAGTAAAAGCCTTTGCTGCTAAACCTGATGTCCTGAGTTCATTCCCCAGGGCCCACATGGTGGAAAGAAAGGACCTGCTCCCACAAGTTGTCCTCTGACGTCCATGTGCATATGTGGTACCCTCCTCTTTCCCCCAAAATGATACATTTTAATTTTGGAAACAAATGGAGAGGTCTTTATGAATGTCTGTTTTGGACTGGACCATCTTGGCTCACAGTGTCTGTTTTCCCTGCTTTCTCTACAGAACTCTATCNGGCACAACCTGTCACTACACAGCAGATTCATGCGAGTTCAGAATGAAGGCACTGGCAAGAGCTCTTGGTGGATCATCAACCCTGATGGGGGCAAGAGTGGGAAGGCCCCCCGGCGACGGGCTGTCTCAATGGACAACAGCAACAAGTACACCAAGAGCCGTGGCCGAGCAGCCAAGAAGAAGGCCGCCCTGCAGGCTGCCCCAGAGTCAGCAGACGACAGTCCTTCCCAGCTCTCCAAGTGGCCTGGCAGCCCCACATCCCGCAGCAGCGATGAGCTGGATGCATGGACAGACTTCCGCTCACGCACCAACTCCAACGCCAGCACAGTTAGTGGCCGCCTGTCACCCATCCTGGCAAGCACAGAGTTGGATGATGTCCAGGACGATGATGCCCCACTCTCTCCCATGCTCTATAGCAGCTCCGCTAGCCTGTCACCCTCTGTAAGCAAGCCGTGTACTGTGGAGCTTCCACGGCTGACTGACATGGCAGGCACCATGAATCTGAACGATGGGCTGGCTGACAACCTCATGGATGACTTGCTGGATAACATCACGCTCCCATCATCCCAGCCATCGCCTCCTGGGGGGCTTATGCAGCGGAGCTCGAGCTTCCCATACACCGCTAAGAGCTCTGGCCTGGGCTCCCCAACCAGCTCCTTCAACAGTACCGTGTTTGGACCCTCATCTCTGAACTCCTTACGCCAGTCACCCATGCAGACCATCCAAGAGAACAAGCCAGCCACCTTTTCTTCCATGGCACACTATGGTAACCAGACACTCCAAGACCTGCTCACTTCAGACTCACTCAGCCACAGCGATGTCATGATGACCCAGTCAGACCCCTTGATGTCTCAGGCTAGCACTGCTGTGTCTGCCCAGAATGCCCGCCGGAATGTGATGCTTCGTAATGACCCAATGATGTCCTTTGCTGCCCAGCCTACCCAGGGGAGTTTGGTCAATCAGAACTTGCTCCACCACCAGCACCAAACCCAGGGCGCTCTTGGTGGCAGCCGTGCCTTGTCAAATTCTGTCAGCAACATGGGCTTGAGTGACTCCAGCAGCCTTGGGTCAGCCAAACACCAGCAGCAGTCACACGTCAGCCAGTCTATGCAAACCCTCTCGGACTCTCTCTCAGGCTCCTCAGTGTACTCAACTAGTGCAAACCTTCCCGTCTTGGGCCATGATAAGTTCCCCAGTGACTTGGACCTGGACATATTCAATGGGAGCTTGGAATGTGACATGGAGTCCATTATCCGTAGTGAACTCATGGATGCTGATGGGTTGGATTTTAACTTTGATTCCCTCATCTCCACACAGAGCGTTGTTGGTTTGAACGTGGGGAACTTCACTGGTGCTAAGCAGGCCTCATCTCAGAGCTGGGTGCCAGGCTGAAGGATCACTGAGGAAAGGGGAAGTGGGCAAAGCAGGTCAGTGCCCAGTGCTATCCGTAAGAGCAACAGGTGGGGGTGGCAAGGGTGACTATCTGCTGTCATCTTAACAGCCCATGAAGAACCGGGAAGNAGCCATGACTCCCAGATGGTTCATCAGTTTTAACTGCAAACCAGACAGGGCTCACAGCTGTCATTAGTAAAAAGAACACCCGTGTATTCAGAGAGCTCACTCTTTATGTCCTCTGACGTCACAGAGCTAAGACACAGGTTCTCCTACCTCTGTGGGTGGATGGATGGGAGGTGAGGAAGGGACATGCTTAGGTCAAGGTGAAGCATACCAGCCCAAGGAGTTTCTTACAAAACTCACNTCCAGCTCCGGCTTTGTCTTCCGTGTGATGGTTCTTCACCCCCTAGAAAAGTAATGCTTGCATGACTTCCAATTAACTGTGGCTGTATTTGTGGACTCCGTGACATATGAAGCAGGATCTGTTAGGTTATTCTTCTCAGTGTAAGACATCATTTGGTGCTCAGAATTAGATCATTTTAAAAAGCAAATTAGATTGAAAATACACGTTTCATAGGAGTTTTTTTGTGCATCTGTTTCTCAACCTATAAATGATGTCAGGTCCAGGGTGACATGGTTATGAATGGTGACAGCTTTTTTTATTTTATTTCATTTTTTTTCAGTGTTTTTTAACTGTATTTTGACACTCAGCAGGTAGTTTTCATCACATTGACTGTCTATAAATTTTTAAGGTCGTTAACAGAGATATAGGTTACCACAAAGTAGGTGCCACAATGTACACAGATAAGATGTGGAGCATTCTCTATTCCTCTGGCCCAGACGGCTTTGTTGAGGTGGTGTGGTGTTCACATNTGTAGCTCGTCTCCTTGTCAAGCTTGTCTTTCTCTGACTGCCCAAGGGTCACGCTTCATGCAGCCCACTCACTGCATGGATGTGCTTGGGAGTGTTAATGGTGGTCTTAGGTCACCACCTCATTGATATCAGAGGGCCTTCTTACCACCCTTTGCTGGAGCCATTCTGCCAGGCCCACATTGGGAAGAAAGGACATGCGGGGCTGTGGGGGGAGCCTGGCAGCTCTCCTGAGATGGCAGAGTTTTCCTGCTGCTGTGATAGAACCAGCAGGTGCTGTGACGCAGTGAGAAAAGCTGTGAACTTGGGCAGGCGGGACACACCTGCAATCCCAGCACTGAGCAGGCAGAGAAGAGAGGCGTGCATCTGAAGCTAGCCTAGGCTACATAATGAGACCCTGAGGGCCCAGCCCTACCTTTGCCATTCCAGCTGCAGTGATGGGCTTTTCCCTTCGCTCCTGAGCCTCAGTCTCCTAGTTTATACAAGGAAGATACAGTCCTGCTATTCCATAGGGCTACTGCCGGGATCCGATGCGCAGGAGAGTGTGAAAAGGCTTTGTAAAACTACATCGGGTTAAAATGTACTGAGTGCAGTTGGTGAGCATGCTGACGAACAGATGAGCAAGCAGGGAACCACAAAGGTTGATCACTTTGCCCAGGTCGTATGGTTAGTCCCAGAGATTGTTTGCTTAAGTGGCTTGATCCGTAACAGCTCTTATTTTTTGTAAATGGTTAAAAAGGGGGGCCACTCTAGACTGGGCCCAAGTGTGAATAATAGATAAATTTCCCTGGAACTCCTCTCCTGGATTAGGAGGGGCATCTGGCTCTTTCTGCCAACTGGTTTGTTTCGGTCTGTGCCTTCAATGCCCAGAGTTAAAGGGCTCTGTACCCTCAGCTCTCTGTTTTCCTCTTTTTTTTAATTTCAATCTCAGCAAGCTCTACTCACCACCTCCTTCAAAAGAGAAAGGAAACTCAAANCCCTAACCCCAGCCTTGTTAACCCTCCTCCCTGGGGCAGGAATTACAAGGGTCTCCTATGGTGAGCTCACTGAAGCCCTCCCTGGGTAGCTGTCAAGGGGGATGTCAGAGCACTCTGAGTGTAAAGCATCTCGGTTTTCCCAGACACAAGCAGGCTCCTGATGGAAACCCAGACATCTGCTACAGTCATCTGATAGCCTCGAGCCGGTGAAAAGACTGTAATGGGAGCTAAGGAGAATGGCATTGCCAGCCACTTACTACCCGACCTGAACTTGGGCAGACTTGACTTTAGAGTTGGAGATGTTCAGATTTTGGAAGAATAAATGGCTTGTCTTCCTTGAAGAGTGTGATTGTGGCTTCTGAAGACACAAGGAAGTTTAATTTGTTCATTATTGTAAGAAGGTTANTTCCTAGTTCACCAGAAAGAGTTTATAAGAAAATGTGCTTTCAGTTTTTGTCCGTTTCCAGTGTGGATTTCCCTTCTAGTTGAATAGCACACCGTGTGTGTTCATAAAAAATTGTCTGAAAATCTGTTAAGGGAGATTTAAATATATGATGCACTTTAATTTTATTAGTAATACATTTCTATTTTGGAGACATTGCATTTTGTAATTATACCTCAATGAAACTTCAAATTGTTATTTAGCTTTTTAGAACATTTTTAAGGGAGATGGACTTGAGCTCTTCTCCCCCCCCCCTCCAGGATGAAATTAGACAAGCTAGCCAGACTTTCAGAGTACTACTTTTGTCACTGCTGTGAGCCACCATTATATTCCCCCCCCCCATTAAAAATAAAGTGAGGGCTGGCAAGATGGCTTAGCAGGTAAAAGGGCCTGTCCAACAAGCTGGGAGCTGAGCTGGAGCCCCAGAATCCACAGAAAGAGAGAACCAGCTCCCAAAAGTTGTTCTCTGACTTCCACACTACAGTGGCCTGCGCAGCCCACACCTGCACATATTATCACTCAGTAATAAAGGAAAAGTTACAGCTGGGCCCAGCACACCGGCAGTCCCAGGACTTGAGAGGCTGAGGCAGGAAGATAAGAGCTTAGAGTCAGCATGGGATACACATAGTGAGACCCTTTCTAANAACAGAACAAAACAGACCCTAGAAAAATTTCCTCAGTTTTCCTGAGAACAGTCTATCGTAGGATGTCCATAGGCCAAGAGAAGAAACATCCTAAGCGGGGTGACAGGGAGGGACTTGAGGGAGTCTGGTTTCCTGGTGGAGAATTTCCATCCTGTTTGAGAATAAATTCTATCAACCATCAGGAGCATGGTGTGACCCAAAAAGTACTGGGGGTTATTTTCTGCTTTGTTTTTGTTTTTTTGGTTTTGTGTGTGTGTGTGTGTGTGTGTGTGTGTGTGTGTGTGTGTTTTGTTGTTGTTGTTTACTTTTAAGCTTGTTTCCACTTTATTAAAGACTTCTCTTATACTTGGGAAACAGGCCTAAAGGCAGACTCTCAGCTTCACCCCCGCCCCACCTATTAGTCACCCCAGCTCCCTGAGCCCCCATCTTCCTGGCTTGCCTCTGCTTTGTTGTTTCTTCAGACTGGTGTGCAGTNTGCCAGTACAAGGTCACNTGGCCCTACTCTGGCTAATGGAGCAGCCCTGACCAGGTGACATCTTAGTGGAGAACCTCTGTGACAGAGGCATCTTTGGAGAGCTGGGAGTCTCATGTGCAGCATGCATTCATTTTAGGGCCTGGAGAAAAGCCTTCCACCTCCTGGGCTTTGTGTGTTCTGTGAGTGCCGGCTCCTGGGTGGGTAGAGCACCGTCTTCCAGGTGCTTGTGGACTTGGAGTATGCAAATGAGTGGAGAAGGTGGTGTGCTGGCTTCCAGTGAACCCTCTTGAGTCTGACAAGCATCCTCTCACACAAGAAAGCTACTTAAATCTCACCATTGTCTTAGTATCGATTGGATCCTAAATTCACAAGATCTGCTAGTCTTCCTCTTTTAGTATTTGGAGACCCCTCTGGGGAGGATTCAGAGTGTAGTTTTATATTTAAACTACTCTATGATAAAAACTGGAAAACACCCACTGGCGGAAGCCAGATGGAGATAGGAGGGATTGCTCTCCTCTTCTCTGCCATTAGCTACGTGAGTGATAAATCTCTAAGACTATTGGGCTTCTGTCTGTCAACGGGAAGCAGAATTGTACCCTTTTAAGTGTGTGTAACATGCATGGTTTAAACTTGAAACCTACCCAGTNTGTAAAATGGTCCTACTGGGATGAACAGTGAGAGGCAGAACTAGAAGGAACTGACGATATACATGTGTAGAATTAAAATTTAGGGTTGATAGGTTGCTTGCCCAAAGAGGCAAATCTGTGGTGCCAGTTTGACTAATGTTTGAGTATTATGACTCTATCATGTTTATATTGGGNGATAATTCTAACAAAATGCAGACATATTGGCTATCCATGTTACATTTTTCTTGACATCGATCACTCCATTTGAGGGACTGTAACATAGGGTGAACACAGGTGTGCTGTGTGGAGAATGAGCCCTGCTGCCTGCCTCTGGTTACAGCCCACCAGCCCACAGAGTTCTGTCTCTCAGTTTGCTGAAAGGCTGGGTTGTCATCATGGTGAGACCGACTGGATTTCTTTCTTTTTTTTTTTTTATGACACGGGGTTTCTCTGTGTAGCCCTTGGCTGTCCTGGAACTCGCTCTGTAGATCAGGCTGGCCTTGAACTCAAGGATCCACCTGCTTCTGCCTCTGGAGTGCTGGGGCTAAAGGTGTGCACCACCATCTGGGTCCAGCTGGATCTTTTTAGGGTTGATGACAGTAAAGGAAAATTGATAACTCTTCAGTGTTTCCCAAGTTTCTTCAGTATCTTGAATCAAATCTTTTTTTCTTGAGGAAACCACAGGAAACAACCTCCCCCNGGTGTTTCTGATAGAGTCCACAGCCCTCTGGAGGACTGTGGACTCTCCTGACTTTTGCTGCATGTTTCATATACACATAGCAAGCACTTCTCAGCCCTGAAGTGTGGCCNACTCCATGTGGGTAGAAATGCTCAAGAAGAGCCAGAATCACTGAATGAANTTTGTCCGANTACCTACTGGCATGGGAGAGAAAGGTGAATCAAACTGTCTGTCACTTGAGGGATGCATGGCCTAGATGGGAAGGAGTTAGCAGTGGTAGCCACCATTTATCCTGTNCTAAGAGTGCCTTCCATGGGAATGTGAGCCACAGACCCATGCACTATGACTACCTTAGCATGCTGGAGTTTCTTGGTCAACCCTGCAGACAATTCCATTGTTACATATTTTCCATTTATTCTTTCTATGAGCATAAAAATAAAGGCCCTATTACTACAGGAGCTCCATGCAGATAGGTCAGAGTTCAGGCNGAGCGTAGGTGCTGGCTTCTTGTTAAAAGCCCAACAGGACCTTTTCTTTCATTCATGCTTGGCTTCTAGGGCCAGTTTCTCGGATTGAACATGAGCACTCGCTTCAGCATGTTGTCCCTGGACTCCACTGTGAGGGGAATTAAAACACCTCTCTGCAGCTCACTCAGGGTTGCATGAGGTCCTTGAGATGGCAGAGACTGACCTTTGGAGGTGTCTGCATTTTCATGGTTGTGTGGCATCCAGTCTCACCAGGCTTACTTAGACAGTGGGGCAAACATTTATACTTCCTGTGCAGAGCTAGCTTTTATAAGAACTGTTATGTGGGATACTGTGTTTTGTCACCTTTTCAAGATTCTTTGATGTTTATTGTGATTTTAAATGGTCCTGTAATTTCTCATACAGACTGTAGGAAGCAACTGAGCCATTCTTACACTGTTGGCAAAATGCAGCTGCTTCCCTTGANGCTAGTTTAGGTTTCTTTTGGTGCCTGTTTGGTGAAACTTGCTTTCTGGAGCTGTGCCTTCCAAGTCCTGTTGCCACTTTGGGGTACACATTAGAGAGGCTGGTGTTTCCACTTGGAAAGAGAACTTCTGCCACAGATGGACTGGTGAGGTTTTAGACTTTACCAAAGCATTCCATTAGCATCTCTGAAGGAGGGCTCCAGGGGCCCCACCTTTCCCTAGGCTGTTGGTCTTCACTGGAGCCAGGACCAGACTACTGGGAGAAGCCTTGCCTTCCTTTGCTCAGAAGCCAGAGCCTAGGGAACCTGGACCTCCCATCCTCACCATCCCCGCCAGGCATCTCTGACTACTCAGAGATGCAGAGGTACTCCCAGCCTCCTGGGGCTTTTGTGGAAGCAGAAAGANTATTCAGATGGGCANATGCTCACAGTGGTCTGGGCTCTAAAAGCTGGTAGTTACCAGTTGGACACTACACAATTTGGGGGTCAGGAAATCAGTCCCTATGCTACAGGCTGCAAGTCTCCTCCAGGTGACCATCTGAGAGACAAAGCTGTCTTCTAGGCTGCTACCCTAGTGCTGAGCAGCAGGCCAGGCCTGAAGCACCACCCCAGGATCCAGGGAACTGGACTGCAAGGATTCTATCTAGTCTGCCTTTGTTTCCTTCTCTNCTCTGTAATTCTAGATTTTCCATTTGTTTAGTGACCTTTAAGTGCATGATGTTCATTTGTTGAAGGATGAGAGTCTTTGGTCATGAAGTCTNAGGGTAATTCCAGCGTTTCTAGAGGACAGGCTCTAATTGTAGTCTTGAATGATTGGAGGTTTGTGTGCCACCATATCCCCTCTTCCTCTCCTCCCTATTCCTCCCATGCTAGCCTTTCACCCCCTTCCTCTCTGGTGAAAGCACTCCAGCCCATACATTTTCTTTGTTTTTTTCAGTGAAATATTTATATCCCTGTGAAATGGTTGAATTGGTTCCTTAGGAGAGTTAATAGCCAAGGAGACCCCAGCCAGAGGCATTCTTAGGCTTAGGTTCAAAGTCAAAATCTTTCTACTGGTCCTCCAATTGTAAACATGGCCCAGTGGCTCACTGGAACATCTGTTGATCATGTGTATGTTCATAAAATGATCCGAAAGCCATACAGACCAAGTTATAAATAATCAAAAAAATATGATGATGGACCTGTTAGAAAGCAGAGCTAAAACTGCCTGCCACTGAGTGCCTCAGCCAAAGCACACCTTGCCAGAGGCAGCTGGGTTCCTGTCCGGCTGCCCTGTGTGGTGCAGGTGGACAGTAAGCTACACTGAGATCAGGGCCACATGAGCACAAGACTTGCCTCCCTACTGGAATCGGCACACCTGGCAAGGCTTGCCGACCCGTAAGGAGACACTCTGTCTCCTTTAGACTTGGCATTACCTCCCTCCTTTGCTCCCTNTTGATTTCCCTCTGTTGGTTCTTGGCTACCATCTGTGTTGCCTGCAAGTCCTGGTTGTACTTTGCAGGTGGATGGATAGTTTGAAGTCTTTGTGGAACCTGAAGAACTGAGTTGTTGATGTTGGAAAAATTAGTCTCTCAAGATCTTGCAAATGTCTGAAATAGGAAAAGAGGACTTTGGTGAACCCTGTCTTCTGTGCCTGGCAACTAGACCCACAGGTGGGGTGGTGTCTACACTCCACCCCCTCCCCCAGGAGATCTAGAACATCCCCAGCCTGCATACTGCTGTAATTCATCCACCTCACCCCAGGGTCACACCCGGTGTAGGTAAACAGAACTATTCAGGTCATGGCTTGTGTCTGTAAGCATTTCTTCAAGGCTCTTGTTCTCTTCTGTAGATGGTGGATCACTTCATTGTGACAGCAGCTTGAGACAGAGTAGCAAGACCCTTTTTTAAAATTATTTTTATTTTACGTTCATTGGTGTTTTGCCTGCATGTATGTCTGTGTGAGGGTGTCAGAGGCACTGGAACTGCAGTTACAGACAGAATGTAGGAATTTGAGGGCTTTATATGGTGAGATGTACAGAAACAAAAGAAGGCTAGTTATTACATAGTTGAGAATCCATTGAATGTTAAAATGTACCTTGTATTCAATTTCATCTTATCAGAAACAGGAGTTTTAGAAACTTATCTGAAAATCCCCCTCCCCGGGAAGCATTATAAACCTTAGAGTCTGTTTCACAAGCAGTAGGTGCTGCCTGAGTGCCAGTGAGCCCCACTCCTGGCCAATGTGAAGCGGTCCTAGAAGCAAAGGACAGTGGGTGCTGGAATGGGCAGGAAGTAAGGGCCCTCCAGTTTACTCAGTTAACAAGTATTGTAAACCTTTTTTTTTTTAACTTTAAGCTTTCCAGGCTACTTGGAACATCAAGACAATTTATTTCACTCACAGGAATTTATGCTGCTTGAGGGCAAATACTATGTCTAAGATGGTGCTCTTAAAATAGCAGACGTTCCCTGGTGCTAGAATCATTGTGAAGACTTTGTCCCGCTTTCAAGGAATTCAGTATATTGGGAGCTCAGAGGGTGGGTAGGCATTCTGGACACTAAACGCTTCAGTGCTACACACAAGGCATAGCAGTGAAACAGGGAGCATCTGGGGAAGGCAGAATGAAGGGCTGGCTGGTAATTCACCTGGGTAGGAGGAGAGCTGGCTGGGCGAAGTGCCCCTGAGGTGACTCCCGGGTCAGCACACTGTGGTGGAGTGTGCGGAGGATGGTGGGACTTGATCCCACAGGTCTTTGCCAGTTAAACTTTTGAGTATTATAGTTGAGGGTAATTAACCACAGTCAGGAGAGGATCTTAACCCCCCCCCCAAAAAAGCAATTCTTTTTGTTTGGTTGGTTGATTGGGTTTTGTTTGTTTGTTTTATTTGTTTGTTTTGTTTTTTAAGATAGTATCTCACTATATAGTCCTGGCTAGCCTGGAACTTGCTATGTAGACTAGGCTGGCTTTGAACTCACCATGATCTGCGTTCCACTCTCTCCCTAGTACTGGGATTAAAGGCANGTGTCACCACACTTGGCAAAAGTGGTTCTTTTGAAAGAATAGAATCCCAAACTTTGCATATTCTATGAGTCGGAAGCATCCAAGACTCAAGAGCATGTACAGGACAGCAGACTACATGGAGGTTCTCGCCTTCTTCCAAGGTGGAGACAGGCTGTTGTCTGTTGTCCTTAGCCATCAGTAGTTCCTGGCACCACTCTTTGTCCTTGGCTGGGAAGTGTGAAGATTGTTGCTTCTCTTGGTTTCCCTGCATTTTGTCAGCACAGCACAAAGGCTGGCCAAGAGGGCAGACAGACAATTCTAGGCGTCAAAGTGTCCTGGAAGCGAAAGGCTCTTNTGGGTGCTGTCTCCAGCCCTCCCAGCCAGGCCTTGGAGGCTTTCCCTGACACCTGAAAAGCTTCAGCCTGCTTCTGGGGAAAGAGCACATCACAGCCCAGCCCAGCATGTCACAAGTCTCACCTGCTCTTCTGCAAGCTGAATTTTTGTTTTTAAGTAATGTGTGTAGGTTGGTGCCTTTCCACCTTACCCCAAGTGTTATCTGTTCCGTGTTTACCCACCTGGTAGGAAGAGCTCATGATACCAGACTGGAGGGGCCACAGCCTGGTTCAGCCACCTNTCCGCAATAACCAACTGAAGGAGACAATAGTAAACAGTAAAAAGGGGAGTTTTTCATTGTGGCCATATTGGGCAGAGGGACACAGGATCCAGAGACTCCCCGGGGCTGCCTTTGGGGATCCTGACAGTGGTGGGAGGTTCAAATAGAAAGGAAGAGGTGCTTTGCTGGGCAGCCCGGGGAATAGTAGTCCCTGTCACCACCAGCTCATGCCANGTGTCCCCTGCCAGGTCATCCCTAGTCATAAATTTTTCTCCTGGAGATAAGTTCCTCCCCTGACCGACCTCAAGGGCTTCAGCCATTTCCTCTCCTGNGGGAGATTCCTGGGGAGATCCTAGTTTCTTAGGGTCCATTCTTTCGGTAGAGCACAGCCTCTCTTTAGAACACACTCATTCCTCCAGACAGGTTGGTTACACAAGGTCCAGGTTTCCTTCTGGGAGGCTTTGACATCAAATAGAAACTTGCCTTCCAGTGTGATTAGAAGTTCCTTGCCTGTCTGTCCCTCATAAAGTCTCCAGTGCCTAACATGGCTCTTAGATAGCATTTGCCAAGATGAGATTTTTATACAAATGGCGCCGTAGGCCCAGTGGTGAATGTACACAGGCAAAGCACTGATACCACCACCTGTGTTTAGACTTCTTCACCTGTTAAGAACGGTGACTGCTCTTCCAGAGGACCCAGGTTCAATTCTCAGCACTCACATAGTAACTCACAACTGTCTGTAACTCCAGTTCCGGGGTATCTGATGCCCTCAAACAGACACACGTGCAGGCAGAACACCAATGCACATAAAATAAAAATAAAATCATTTAAAAAAAAAAAAAGCAAAAATCTTTTGCCTAGGGTGTCACCAGCACTAGAGGCTTTATGGAGTGTGACAGGTCCCTGATGAGTAAGTGGTGCAGGCAGGCATTGCTCTGCTTTGTGCTCCAGCAAAAATATTGAAACTCGGAAACCCACAGCTGTTCTCTGGACTCTGTGAGAGGCTGCCTATCAGTCAAAGGATCCCTTCCTTATCTGTCCTGAATGTTCCATCCGGTCCCCAGCTTGACCTTGGAGTTACAGATTGACTTAAAATTATCTGTTTCAAAGCATGAAGGTCATAGTGCTTCACTTTAACTTTGCTTTTTCCAGGGAGACATTCTTCCAGACAATTAAAATTCTAGCCAAGGAGTAGTTGTTAACTAACTTGCATGGATTTGTGGACATGAGAGTTTCATCTGACTCCGCTTTTCCTCTCACTTTGTATTTAGTTATTGGGGTCGTCCTTTCTCCTCTGCCAAGAAGAACTCTGCTGACAAACGCATGCTTTTCACGGTTGGGCTTGGCTGTGGGAGGACAGCAGTGGGAACCGATACGCTCCGTGTCCAAATTCAAGTTGACTGGGTTGTTCTTTTCGATGTCATTTTGGAGGCATCTCCCTTTCTTAGAACATCGTGTGACTCGGTGGTGATAATTAGGCAGAAACCTGTCTTCCCCATAGACGCCAGGATCGCAGAGGGAGTACCTCTCGGCAGATATTTTTAGAATGGACCACTTCATTTTTCTTGATTCAACAGCCTGATTTCAGACTTAGCCAGGAGAGAGGAGGCCTCTTCTCCCTCCCCATGCTGTCCCGTTTCACCGCTGACTGTCATTTTTGTATTGTTAATTGCTATATTGCTTAGTAACTTCGGAGTAAAGTCTGTAAAGTTTGTCAGCTGTCTGCTGCCTTCTGAAGTCTGGGTTTTTTCAGCTACAGGGGCATCAACGAGTACACAAGCCTCAGAGCTAGCTAACTCAGTGTGAACTCCCATAAAACCGCAAAATTCCCACTAATCCAATCCACGAATCGTTGAACCCCCAGTTAGTGGCTGGTCCTGTCACTTGGCCCGCCTTCTTCAGTTCTTGTTTGGTGGACAGGTGCCAACAAGGAGCTGCAGAAGCTGTTAGGACATTAAAGGGTCGCTCTCCTTAGGACTCCTTTGTTCACCTGAGTCCTCAATGCCTTCCTTTTTAGGATGGTTGTGTTTTTCTTCAGTAGTTATCTAGTTCCTTTACACTGTTTTCCTTCTGCCACAAAAAAGAAAAACTAAAAGCAGTGGCCTCCCAGAGGGGTGCAGGGAGGGGTTATTGTGAACCGAGTCCTCTCTAGGAGCTGCCTCTGGCCTGGCTTAGCCAGTAGGCAAGGAGGCAGCTTCCTGCATAGGCCTCCCCAGGAGGCATTGTTGAGACCCTGGAGGGAACTCAAGCGCATAGTGTCACAGGTTGCCCCACCCCATTCTGCAGAAAGGGGAGAGTGATGATTAGTGCCTCTTCTTTTTAATGATGACATTCCCAGAGGATGCTGGGCCTTTGCTGAGGGNATGGGGGTGTGGCGGCCTGAGGATTGTTGTTGGTATGACTTTGGACTACCATGCTGAGGCTCATGTCCCAGTTTCAGGGCCCATGGCCAGTCCTAACTAGATGATGACATGTTGGATGCCCAGGTGCACTCTGGATGCTTCCCTCCCAAGCTGTTCCAGCCCCAGCATCAAAGCAGGCCACGTGCTCAGCCTCTGTTCTTGGGGAATGAAGTGTGTCATCTTCCCATCATGCACTCGTTTTCACAGCAGAATAATTAACACCAAAGGGGACAAGGGAGGGGTCTGAATTAGATAATACCTTACCACTTCTCCCTGGGCACTTCAGAAAGTCAGAGTTGGGACTTGGGGAACTTAGTCCCCTGATGATTAATGTCATAGTGATGTTAGACTGTGATTTCTTAGCTCTCATTGTGAAGGAAAAAGCCTAGTCCTTTTCAAAGGACTTCATCTGTGTGCTCATGTTGGATCATGCTTTCAGGACCCTTGTAGAAGACTTACTTGAACAGTGTCTCTACCAGGCCAAGTTACCTAAAGATAATGGGGTCTGGGTTTATTATAGCTTTTCTTCCTCTGGAACTAACAAGCCATTATTTTATAAGCCAAAATAAAATTGTCTAGTGGCTTTACAAAACAGAATGCCCCCAGAAAAGGTCCTTAGCCAAACCAGAGGTCCACAGAAAGAGAGGTGCCTTCTTTTCCTAATTTATTGTCTTTATCTCCGATAAAAAACAACCTTCCTTCTGCTCTTCAGAGCTGTCACCAAGGAAAATATGACCAGGGTTCTCAGTCCCACAGAGATGCCCTACTCACAGTTTCTGAAGCTCCAGAGTAGTCTTAAAAGGGAAGAGGTGGGATGCCCTGCACTGTGTGAGGGTTTACAGTATTCTGTTGCTCAGTCACATGCCTGCTGGGAAGATGGCCAGACGGCCCTGCTCCACTCACCAGGACAGCCAGCTGTGCCCCCACAGACGACAGACTTTATGTCCCGGGGCCTGTCATGTTGGTTCCTTTAGCTTCATCTCTGAGTATGCTTTTTCTTTTTTAAGATTTATTTCTTTTTATTTTATGTGTTAGGAGTATTTGCATGTATGTAAGTGCGACACATGTATGGTGCCTGGGGGAGGGGGTGTAGAAGAGAGCATCAGATCCCCTGGAACTGGAGTTACAGACAGTTGTGAGCTGCCATGTGGGTGCTGGGAAGTGAGCCCACATCCTCCTGAAGAGCTACCAGTGCTCTTAATTGGGCTCCCTGGACTCCAGTGCTCTGGGAAGACCTCCACAGATGACTGTGGAGACAGAATAGTAGTAATATTAACAAGCTGTTCTGTGGGAGGTGGGGCAGTGGTGATGGGGCACACCTTTAATCCTGACACTCAGGAGGCAGAGGCAGGCAGAGCTCTGTGTGTTCGAGGCCAGCCTGGTCTACAAAGTAAGTTCCAGGACAGCCAAGGCTACACAGAGAAACCCTGTCTTGAGGGAAAAAAAATGTTCCTTGAGAACTTGTTTGGTTTTATACGTGGTGTTGTTGTTTCTCAAAAAACTATTATGTAAAAGTCTAATTCCTAAGATCACTCACTTGAGATGACTTGATCCTCCCATGAGCAGAGAGGCCAAGATTACCCATGGAATCTCACTAAATTTGCCCCTGGGCTGGCGGAGAGAACCTCAGAAGTACTGCTGTCTGCTTCTGGTGACCAGCTTGCTTGTCTTAAACATGCTACATTTCAAAACCTAGACAAGACCCCGATCCATACCCTGGCTGCCCCTAACTTAACAAGACCCACAAAAAACACCCCTGTGTGCCTTTGTTCCCAGAGTGCATGATCCCATTTCCTTTGGCCTTTTTAACTTTAGGATGCTATAGTAAGAACAAATAAGAACTAAGGTTAAGTAGTTCTCTGTGTTGTCCTTCAGTTTCAGACCTGAGGTGCTTAGCAAAAACAGTTTTATTACACAGAGCCTAGGTTCTGTGGTCAGACAAGCAGGTGGGGTGATGAAGCGCCCCCCCCTCCAGCTTGCTTCCTGTTGTTTTTAGAATGCCCTTAATAACTCTGGATTTCTTTTCTCTTTTAGACCCTCAAACTGACAGAAGACCTACAGAAAAAACCCTTTGCCAAATCTGCTCTCAGCAAGTGGACAGTGACACCGTTTACAGCTTGACACCTTTGTGAATCCCACGCCATTTTCCTAACCCAGCAGAGACTGTTAGCAGTCCTGGGCCTGGGTGAAGCCCTTACCCGTGGAACAGAACTCTATAATGTATGCAAAATCTAACTCCTCAGAGTGACCTGCCAGCGAGGACAGCACCCTTCAGCACCACCCACTCTGCTTCAGAGCACACCGGGGAGCCCCCTGGCCATTCTGTAGTGCTTCACTATCATGATGGTTTATGGGATTTTAAGTGTTGTTTTGTGTTTGTTTCCCTTTGACCCTCAGAGTTTTTTACACACAGTTACTTGCAGTATTTTTCTGTTGAAAATGTTAACTGCCCTTCCCCTAGCACACTTAAAAGCAGAAGGAAAGTGCTGTACCAGTTCCCAGTCTGGCTTTGAGTGTCACAAGCTTTTGAGCCTGTGGAACTCCACAAACTTAACACATTACATAAACTAAAGGGGGATTTTCTTTCTTTCCTTTGTTTGGTAGAAAATTTTCCTTTTCTAAAAACTGAACAATGGCACAATTGTTTGCCCTGCGCACCCGTCCAGGACTGAACTATGCGTAGGCGGAGCAAATGGAGGCAGGCATCTGACCCAGTAGTTTCCAGTTCTGAGTCGGAGTGGTCTCTGGACGGGGACCCCAGTGCCCACCCTACAGCTGCCTGCTCAGTAGGGCTTATGGTCCCGTCATTCTCCTCAGCTAATCAGTAGACAGTGTCTGCTCTTAGGAACTAGGACCTCTTCAGGAAAGCTCAGCTACTGCTCATTGCCAAATGCCACTAATGGGTTTAGTTTTAAGGAGAAAAGAAAAAAGAAAAGTGTGCTCTTTTGCTTCCTAGAAGATGTGGGATTACTGGTGAGCCGTTACGTGTGCAGTGAGAAATGTGTGAAATAGGCAAACCAAGTCTGTATCAAGGCAGGTCCAGCTTCACTGTTTTTGAAACATACACATCTTTTGATTATTTTCAACCTTGCTGTGTATACTCTGATCTTTGTAGAAGTGTATGAGTGACAGGCAACAGCATACAAGGTGATATATATAAGATTAGGTTGTAATTGTACAAGTGACACTTGGAAATACAAGATAAGGCAGTTTAAACGTTTTTTTTTTTAACTTTCTCTGCTTCTGTGGATCTCATGTTTTTTTGTTTTGTTTCGTTTTCCAAAAGTTATGGTGCTGTATAGGTGCTTTCTGTTTAACCTGCAAAGTGTGAGTGTCATTACTCCCTTTGATAGACAGCATAGTTGGGAACACCTTTGGTACATACAGAACTGGTGTGACGATGCCCTGGTTAGCACAGCATATACATACTCCTCCAAAGTGATATATGAAGACTTTTCTTTGCATAAAAAGCATTAGGCATAGAAGTGTATAAATATATTTTATCATGTAACAGTACAAAATGGAGCTTTATGCATGGCGTTGGGAATGTGGGCTAATGTTCCAGCACGGTTTCCCTGCTTGAGTTCTTGCTGTTGCTTGCACTGTGACAGCGGACACCAACACAGGTGTGCCACCCAGTCCCCTGCACCCACCACTGGCCCCTTGTGCACCTTTGCTTTATAACTCCTCTGGGGGTGATGTTGGTGGCAGTCACAGCTCCTAGCATAATGAGAGTTCCATTTGGTGGTGTCTCACGTATTTCCTGCCTCACTTGAGTTATCATGTCTGAGCGATGACCCTGTCGCCTTCACTCTGCCTTCTCCGGAATCTGTACATTGTCACGCAGTTATGGCTCTAGTAGACTTATAGCACTTTGCCTTTTCCAGACTGCTATATTCATAGTCTTCATTTTTAAAGTCTAATTTTGAAAAACGTGTATGGTATTCACNTGGTCTGCTTGTCAGTGAACCATACCTGCTTACGTCATTCCTTTTTGGTGATGCTAGCCACTCCCTGGTTCTTCCCTTGTCAGTCAGCTGTCCACACAACCTNTGTCGTTTCAGGCAGAGGGCTGGCAGCCTGGCTTCCCAGAGTGCTGCTTCCTAGGTGGGATACATGGGGGTGGCAGCCGAGGGAGCGGAGAGAGCTCAGGTACAAGGGAACCTCAAGTGCTTCCACCAGGAGGGCCCTGAGAATTCTCTCCTGAGTTTAAAGAAACTGNGGACGAATTCTCAAGATAGCCGCTCAGCTGTGCAGTTTACAGGCGCTGGGGTGGGAAAGGCAGCCGTCCAGTGTATTCCCCTAGTTTTAAAATGTTGAATTCCTTTTAGACACGTAACTTCTTGTTATTTTCTTTCCCAGTGATTGTTGGATTTCAGGCACCAAGTTTCACAGAATGTCCTAGANACAGATTATAAGCTGAAGCAAGGACAGTGTGAGGCCAGGGCAGCCTCAGCAGATCAGAAGAACAGAGGCAAAATGCCTTGATAGACTTTACTTTTTGAAATAATAGAGTCCACACATGGGTGTGTGGAGAGCTGAGGCCTGCCAGGCCCAGAACTCTTACACACCTACCCTCAGGGGCCCCACACAGAGAGGCCACGCTCCCATAAGAAGCCCAGTTCTCTGGTAGTCAGACTCCGCAGAAGTGACACCTGGGCCCTCTGTACCTTTTGTTGAAACCATGCTTTCGGGGTAGGCTGGTCATTGTCCACCAAGTAGCATTCTCAGTGTCTTAAGTCCTTAACAGTGAAGTGCTCTGTGGAGACATCGAGNAGACGCCCTCATGACTTTCCAGGCTAGGGCCAGCTGCAGCGATGGGATCCTGATGAGAAATGCCTGTGTGCACCTTCTTAGGAAGCCCAGCACACTTGGGGCAGGATTTAGAAAGCAGAGTTGCCTGATGCTGAAGACCGAAGCGCTCTTGTGCTCCACGGTTCTCTTCAGGCTCTAGAACCTGCCGTCTTTNACCAAAGCTAGAGAAGAGCGATATGGCAAGCCTTCCCCGTCCTGGCGTTGGGACAACTGTGAAGGCATCTGAGGTGGTGGTCCTCATTGTATCCTCTGCAACATAATGACTGCTGAAGCACACAGGATGTTTTTCCTAAGTCTCCTGTAATGGAGGATCATGCACACAGGTGTAGCACAAAGCAGATGTTGTTAGGTCGATGATTAGCATCCTGTGTGTTGCTTTCCCAGCCAGAGGAGAGGACATCTTGGCTCACTCCCCAGGAGACGTACGTCCCATCTCAGGTGTGACTTCAGCCAACTTCCAAACCCATATACAGGTTGAAGGTCACAGGGACAGAGAACTTTGCCTTTTCCTAAGGAGNGCCATCCACGGAATGAACAAGCAGCATTTGAATCTTTTGGAAAAAAGACCTTCAAGAGTAAAGCAGAGAAAGCAAGCCTTCCGCCTGTCCCTTGGACTGAAGGGACACAGAAACAATTCCTTTCCTCTCTTAAGAACAAAGGAAAGGTGGTATAGACTAGTTTTCCTTTTTCTTGGTGTATTTGGGGAACATCATATGATTAGGCACAATAATGTTCTTTTTTAAATTAAAAACAGATCTTCTGTAGAAAAGCATTCACTGGTACAGAGGTTCAAAGAAGCTGGTTGTGGGGTGGGGNCAGCAAGGGACCAGGGCATGAGGTGGGAGAGGTGGCTTGTGGGATCGTGTTTGTCAAACAAGACCTTAGAGCACATGCCCAGGTCACTGAAGGAATGTGCGGCATTTGAACTGACTCTTCAGTGTATGACATGCAGGTTAGATGGACGAAACGTTTTTTCATATTGAGTTTTATGCATTTGTATTTTTCTTTCATGACTTAATGATTACAAGGCCTCTGCCACACTCCAGGAATACTTGTGCAGCTGGTTTTAAAAAAAGTGTATATCTGGTCACTTATTTCTCTAAAGTTATCTCATTGCCTGGCAATCAGCCTTCTCTTGTATACTTGTCCTAGCACATTTGTACGTGGGAAATGTAGACAGATGTGAAGGAGACCAGAAGAATTAGTGAAATACTGAAAAATGTCTTGTGCATTTGGGCTTCACATGTTTAACTTTTTTTTAAGGAAAAAGTTGCATGAATGAAAAAACAATTCTGTATGCATTTTCTGTAAAATGGCTTATCTGTTTTGATTTCTTGCTTCTGCCCCACACAGACTAGAATTAGTATGGCACATGGCCATATTCAAACACCTAAGAAGCAGTTCGTCGTTCGGTTTGAAGCAGCTCGTCCTTGCAAAGCAAACACTATTGTGCTGCATTCTGAGTCCTGAGGCCCTTGTCTAACCAGACATTGCCATAAATTAGCCCTATCGCCTTTCTTCTCAAGGATCAAAACCAGTTTGATTTGGGAATCTGCCCCTTTCCAGTGAAATGGAGATGCTTCCTTCCCTTGGTGTTTGTAGATATTGCCTGTGTATTCCATTTAAAACCATAATCTAGTTTGTAAAAGATGGTGACGCATGTAAATAAAGCATTGATGACACTGTATCCATGCCCAGAAGTCTCCGTCCTCATCACTGTCACACCGTGCCCCCTAGAAGTGCAATGGGGGCCGGGGTTGTGTGGTGCTCTTCCTGTGGGATCACTTCCTAGGCTGGAAGAGGCAGACTTGCAAGGCTATTCCCTCTAAACTAAATGAACCCAATGAACTTTCCATCCCACATCTGAGCTCCATAGACAACCAGACAATTGAATACAGCACATTTACCGAGTTACCCAGGCTGGCTAATGCCTGGGCTTGGTGTGCACTGAGTCATGAAGCCCCAGAGAAGCTGCTAAACATGAAGGCAGTGATCAGAAGGATTAACGGAGTGCCTGATCCTAAAGAAGTCCTCGGGTGAGTCCAGTGAGGAACCACTGGCATCATCAGGGCCCGCCTGCACACTGAAGGCCAAACAATCTCCAGATCCAACACTAACCTTGTCTCCACCCACTCCTGGGCTTGTCAGTGCTGTTGGGAGGAACAGAACAGTGCAAAACTATCCTTAGTTGTTTGTCTCAATCATTTAATGCACATTATAAAAATGACTGCACTTAGAGAAACCCCTGGGAACTAGTTTAAAGTCCTAAGACATAGGCTGCTTCATATTTCAGTAAGGAGGTGGAAGATTTGCAAGTCGGGCTCTTGGGGTAAGTTGTGTCTTGTAAGGCAGGCTAAGCCCTGCCTTCAGTCTGTTTCCTCTNCCATTATTGAAACTTCACAAAGGGAATGCCATTAGTATCTGGCATCCAACTGGGAGAGGTGGTGTCATCGGACACTGCATCCTGATTCTGTTCCCAAAACATGAAAGAGACCTCTAATGCCAGTTGCTACAAGACTGAGTTCTCAAAGCCAGGTGAAAATAGAGCCAGCAGTAAGTTAAAATCCCTTTAATGATCCCTAAGTGTATGGCAGTAGCCAAGCCGTGTGACAGCCTCAAGAGAGCTATGACCTGGCCCTAGCCTTGGCTGTGATATGTACTGGGTGTAACGTGTCCCTGCTATGCCCCAAAGCAGAACCAGGGCTGGGTGACTGGCCCTGCTTCCACATCTGATTTAAAAGGAAAGTGTATGAATCTCTTAATTTGAAAGCAAGGCTTTCAGCCATCAAAGGCCCTGTGGACACATACTGTCCAAATACTACTCCACAGCTGCAGTTCAGTGGTCAGTAGTAGAGGAAAGGAGAGTTCCAAGCCAGTAACCAAACTTGAGAACACAGCCACTCCTGGGAAGCATGGGGAAATAGGGAGCTACCCATGGTGCTCTGGGTGTCTTTCAGCTGGGTGGTGGAAATGAGCAGGCATAGGGGTGAAGAGGGAACACTCATGGGACCTGCTCCATTGAAGAGAGCAATGGTCCTGGCCCAGGAGCCCATGCACTTTCAGGGCTGGAGGAACAATTTCTTCTAGATTTTCCTTATCAAGCATATAGAAGTTGAGGGCTGGAGAGATGGCTCAGGAGTTAAGAGCACTGGCTGCTCTTCCAAAGGACCTGCTTTGAGTCCCAGCACCCACGTNGTAACTCCCGTTGCAGGGCATCCAACACCTGGCCTCTTCAGGTACCAGATATGCACATGGTGCACAGAGAGGCATGCAGGGAAAAGACCCATACACAAATAAAAGTAACAGTTTTTTAAAAGAATGTGGAAGTTAACGCATTAAAGAATGCGTTGTGTGCATGTGAGGTTCTTCCTAAGGTCTGGCATGTGACAATGGCTCAGCTGTTTTTACCTCGTTCTCTGAAGAGAGAGAGCAGCAAACATGCTTCTGTGCTTCTGAAGAGAAGATCTTGGTGCCTTTCTTGGGTTGGCACAGGCTCTATGATGGTTCATTCATCCACAGCGCCTATTATGTGTCAGGCATCCTGCTTTCCGTAGTAAGATGGGCTAAAGGGGCCGAACTGAGATGTTCAGGTCCAGCCCTGGCTGATTACCTCAGTGAATGAGTTTCATAAGTGATGCGGAAAAGTGGGACACAATGGACTGAGAGCTGGACCAGCAGAGGAAGTTAATAACTGACTGGAAGGACAGATGGCTAGAAAGACAGATGGCTGGGCTTTCTAACTGAACTCAGGCGACAAGTGAAGGTTAAGACTGGCTCAGGAGACAGTGAGTAGTGGGCATATTTGGGACTTGGTGTATTCCAAGAAACAGGAACTGCAGCAAGAAAAATAGGCTGCCAGAATTTCCAGACCAGGAGCTCTGCCTCTTCAAGAGAGTGGGAACCAGCAGGACAGTGACCTGAACAAAGGTGACCTTCAGAAAGGCAGAGCCCAGGGAGTGCTCTGGCAGAGTCTAGGAGGGTGTTGAAGAAATGAGAAGCCTTAGTAATTGGAGAACTGTTTCAACATGGCACCAACAGGACTACTGTGTCTGTGGCCCGTCAAAGTGGTGGAGAAAGCTGCCTCAGGTCTCAAATGGCTGCCCATCAATCTCTGACATCCCTCACGGCCGAGTTGAACAGCCATGACAGAGAAGTTAGCAGCCACATCGCAATGGCCAGGTCTGGGGAGGGAGGCAAGAGGGTTTTGCTTTCACTAGTTCTGGTATACTATTGTAACTTAGTGATGGAGGAGTGTATTATTACTTGTGTAAAGACAGCTTCAAAAACGTGGAGGCACACTGGCTTTGACTCCTAAGACTAGGGAGAGAAGACAGTGGGAGAAGGGGACCGGGGACTAGAAATGGGGTTAATGAGATAACTATACCTTTTAAGGGCTGTGACTGCCACATGACTGGTGTGGTTGCCACTCTGTGTCTTCATAGCTTCGAGTTTCCTTAACTTCTCCCTGCCTACATCTTAGACACAATAATAAAGAAGTGCCTGATGAGAACAAAGGAATATTATACAGCCATTAAAATAATAATCATGAAAACTACCCACCTACAGAGAAAATGCTCATATCAAATGCTCTTACAAATGCATCTTTATAACCTTACATATTTACATAAGAAAAATAAAATGCAGAATTCAAGTGGTATGCACTAATATAAAATTGGCTGGGGAGAAATATTGCAAGGTAAAATATAAAAATAGAAATAACACCTGTCCTGGCTACTCTGAGCCACCACACCTGGCAGGATTCTGCTATATTACTACACCATAATTAACCCCGATTCCCCTGTTGATAGATATGACACTGGATTCAGGTATTTGTTGTTCACAACAACATTGCAACAAATAATTTTATACAGATGTTATGTCACACATGTTCCAGGAATTCTGGAGGACTAATGCCCAAATGTGCAATTCTTGAACCAAAAGATCGATCCATAGGTACTTTTAACAGAAGTTGGCCCAACTCTCCTCCAATGAACCAACCAGTTCACAATNCACAATGAGAATCTGTTTTCTCACCAACTCTTAATTTTAGTATTTTAAAAATACAGTTGTGGGGCTCAGTGGTTAAGAGCACTGGCTCAGAGGACCTGGATTCAATTCCCAGCACCCACATGGCAGCTCACAACTGTCTGTAACTCCAGTTCCAAGGGATCTAACACCTTCACACCAATGCATATAAAATAAAGTTAAAAAAAAAAACAGTTGCAAATTGTGTTCCCTCCCCACTGGAAACTTCTTTAAATCCACTCCTAAGGCAAGGCAAGGGTTAAATGGGTCTCAAGGGACAAGTGAGGATAAGGGTGGAAGACTCAAGGGAAGCTCCAGAGCCACCTGGCACTGCTAGGAAGGGGAAGGGAAGCTGTCCTGAGCACTCAGGTAATTTCTGTGCCACACCAGGAAGTCTTGCTGCCAACCTGTCCATCCAGTCTGGCCACAGTCTCCTCCCCTCACGCCACCAGCTTGGACTGCATTGCCTCAGGGTTGGCAGCCTAACCTTCCAGCTGGGTTCCCTCATCTCCCAGAATTCCAGAGGGACGCTATCAACCCAAAAGAAACAAGTCTGGTCTCTTTGGCTCCAAACCGCACACGCAGACCTATTCACAGTGAGATTGCACAAGTAGGTGGAAGATTACTCAGCTGTGCTTGAGAGATGAGTGCTGCTGGGGGCCTGCATGCCTGCCAGCCTTTTGAGCAAGCCTATTTCCCAAGCAGTACCAGGTAAGGTATTCCCAAGGCTGAGAGCCCTTGGATGCTCACTGGAGCATTGCTATCCAAAGGAGAAATTCTCACACTCTCCCATTGCCTACCCNGTGGGTTGGCAAGGAATAAGCCACATACACAAGCCAGAGTCAGCAGGAAGGTCTGCCTTGTAATGGGACCACATCCGCTTGAGCCTTGCCCTACCAAGCTCCAGCAGAATGATGATGAACGTCCTTAGTGAAATGGAAGCGAGGCTGCAGGGCCATGCAGATGGCGTGAGTGTGCCCAGATGTGTCTACATACCCTTCTAGAAAGTTCTGTGCAAACACTTCATCCAGGTCTGCAGACCCACCCTCCATGAGTGATTGATAATTTTTACTATATAAAAATATGCAAAGCAGAGGCAGATATCTATGATCAAGGCCAGCCTGGTCTACAGAGTGAATTGCAGGAGAGCCAAGGCTACACAGAGCAACCTTGTCTCAAAAACCAACAAAACAAAACAAACCATACAGCAAACTAAATCAAACATTAATGAATCCATTAGAATAATTTGATTACATACTAATGAAGAATGAGAGGTGGCCAGTTATAAGATCTCTCCACTCTCCTTTTCTGGGTGATGTTCTCTAGGACATTGGCGAGAGCCAGATTCACAGTTGATTTCCTCCATGCTGTGTACCATCGAATCATAGTCAAGATCTAAGAGACTCAAACATCCTGGAAAAGAACATCAAATGATGTGTTTCCCATGCTGGTTCTGCCACCACAACCATGTTCCGAGTCTGCTGACTAGTTTTATGTCAACTAGACACAAGTTAGAGTCACTGGAGAGGAAGAAGCCTCAGTTGAGAAAATGCCTCCGTAAGTTCAGGCTGTAGGCTGGCCTGGAGAGAAAATTTTGTTAATTAGTGATTGATTGGGGAGGGCCCAGCCCAGTGTGAGTGGTGTGCCCCCTGGGCAGGTGGTCCTGGGTTTCTATAAGAAAGCAAGCAAAGCAAGCCATGGGGAGCAAGTCAGTAAGCAGCACCCCTCCATGGCCTCTGCATCAGCTCCTGGCTGCAGGTTCCTGCTCTGAGTTCCTGTCCTGACTTCCTTCTGAGATGAACAATGATGCAGAAGTGTAAGCCGAAGAAACCCTTTCTCCCAGGTTGTTCTGGTCCTGGCGTTTCATCACAGCACTAGTAACACTGAGACTGAGGAATCATTTCACCTTCCCCAGGGGCCAATTTCTCCATCTGCAAAGTCTGCTCCATGAACATCTCCTACTTCCCAGGGTGGACATAATGATCACAGACGGAGCACACACAGATGGAGCACACACACACAGATGGAGCACACACACAGATGGAGCACACACACACACAGGTGGAGCACACACACAGGTGGAGCACACACACAGATGGAGCACACACACACAGGTGGAGCACACACACAGATGGAGCACACACACAGATGGAGCACACACACACAGGTGGAGCACACACACAGATGGAACACACACACAGATGGAGCACACACACACAGGTGGAGCACACACACAGATGGAGCACACACACAGGTGGAGCACACACACAGATGGAGCACACACACAGATGGAGCACACACACACAGGTGGAGCACACACACACAGATGGAGCACACACACACAGGTGGAGCACACACACACATGGAGCACACACACAGGTAGAGCACACACACAGATGGAGCACACACACACACAGATGGAGCACACACAGGTGGAGCACACACACAGGTGGAGCACACACACACACAGATGGAGCACACACACACAGAGATGGAGCACACACAGACTTGTATCCAAGCCACAGATGTTGCTTTGAGTGAGGAAGTTGCTGAATGACAATATATTAAATTTCCAGAAGGGAAACTGTGACAGATATGAAAAGGAGGATGACGTTGAGGATGGGGACAGGGATGGAGACCAGGGTAGCAGAGATAGAGTTGGGGAGGATAGAGGAAATAGGGATGGGGTGAAGACAGAGAGGAGGTTAGAGGGGATGAGACGGGGGATAGAGGAGATGGAAATAGAAATGGAGAGAAATGGAGATGGGGATAGAGGAGATGGGGACGTGGAGATGAGGAGATGGGGACGCGGAGATGAGGAGATGGGGACACAGATGGAGGTGAGGAGATGGGGACACAGATGGAGATGAGGAGATGGGGACACAGATGGAGGTGAGGAGAGAGGGGTGGAGGTGGGAAGGAGGATAGAGGAGATGGAGATGGGGAAGATGGAGTAGAGATGAAATGGAGATGGACAGAGCAGTGTGTCATCGAGAATGGGAGAGTGCTTGTCTTTCAGAGGAGGCAGTGCGTTCTGTCCCAATCTCAAGCCCTGTAACATGCTTGTCATTGCATGAAATCTCTCCAGTCTCAGTCTCAAAGAAGTGAGATAAAACGGGGCGCCATGGTGGCTATATCATTTATTTTTTTCCTCACTGTGACAAAATGCCTTCCCAAAGCAACCTAATGAAGAGTGTTGATTTTGGCTCCCAGTTTAGGCATGGTGGCAGGACCATGAGGCAGCTGGTCACGTCGCATCTGCAGTCAGGAAGCAGAAAGATGAACGCCGGTGCTCAGCTCACTTTCTCTGGGGCCACCCACATTTAGGATGGGTCTTCACACCTCAATTTACCTGATCTAGATAACCCTCTACAGGAGTGTACAGAGTTTATCTGCTAGGTGACTCCAGGTCCTGTCAAGTTGACAATATAATCATCCAGTGGCCCAAATGGATTATCTGCCTGATGCGAGAGGAAGCCAGAGAGATTTTTTTTTCACTAGTCTGAGGGAGGCAGGGAAGGGCACAGACTGAAACACACCCATGTAATGAAGGGAAACTGTCCTCTTGGTTGTGTGTGTGTGAGTGTGTGTGTGTGTGTATGTGTGTATGTGTGTGTATGTGTGTGTGTATGTGTGTGTATGTGTGTGTGTGTATGTGTGTGTGTGTGTGTGTGTATGTGTGTGTGTGTGTGTATGTGTGTGTGTGTGTGTGTGTGTGTGTGTATGTGTGTATGTGTGTGTATGTGTGTGTGTATGTGTGTGTATGTGTGTGTGTGTATGTGTGTGTGCGTGTGTGTGTGTGTGTGTGTGTGTCCCTCTGATGTTGCTGTCTCCATGTCTCCAGGATGGGCCCTGATGGACCACTTCCTACCCACAGCACTGCTGGCCCTGCTGGTGTTTAAGGAAGAATGTAATTAAAGAGGGCTCTACTGGGGTAGCTTAAGCTTTAATTGCTGTGTTTATGCCTCCCTGAGCATAAGAGTTCAGGCCTCCTCCCTGAGGCCTGGCCATGCCCAAGGCCGGCTCCACCTCTGGAGGAATACAAACATCTTCCCTGAGCNGTGCACACCACACATGCCTGATTTAGTACAAGTAANCTCTTCAACATGCAAGCATCTGTTAACTAGAGAATTCAAACTAAAGAAAGTGTTAGGATGGTGAGCGGTCTGTGAAATGGAAAAACAGCCAGCCCTTTGTGAGGACATGTGGCCTGCAACCTGGGGTCCCATGCTACAGTGAGAAGCACGAGGACTTCAGATAGAGTTGTGGTCACAGGGCTTTAGCTCCTTTGAGTTGAAGGGCCCTTGTCTGTTTCCTGAGGGAGAAGGACAACACCTCCCTTGAGGATTCTGACAAGAATTAGAGTGAATGTGTACAAATCACCTATGTATCTACTGACTGTCAGTTAACGTGTGTTCATGAGGACCTACTATGTGCAAGTATTAGAGTCAGTGATTAGAGCTTAAGCATTTTTTTAATAGTTTACACTTGAGAAAAGAAAAGAAAGGCAACGGATGGGCAGCCAGCTGTGCTGTGTGGCCTCTGGCTTAAACCTGAGCTTCCACTGTCTGAAACGTAAAGGCAGCAATTTTATCCTATCTTGTCTTATTGTGAGAATTAAAAGAGATGTTGCATGGAAGGCCTTGCACATAGTAGGGGCTTGGTAAGACCAGTACTATTTATGAGTACAGTAGGACTTCTTTATCGGCCCCTGATCACAGACCGTGTAATCAGATCTCTAAAATGTCTTCACTTTCCCCAATCCAAAGGCAAAGAAAGCAGATTCTTCTGTGTGTGCTGTCTAGATGGTGTGTGCCAGGAAGGTGTGAGGGGGTTATCTAAGAAGTCAGCTACCTTGGGCCATAAGTAGTCAATCAGAATCTAACAGAGGCTCAATGTCAACAACTGAGGGCATTGCCTGCCACAGTTCTGACAAACACTGAAGTTTAGATAGCTCAATCAAAGGTAAACATGTCAGCCCATTTAGGCTGGTGTAGGACAAAATGTCCATGTCTTAAACCTGGAACCTATAAATGTTTGGTCGAGCAGCAAGGGGAAATTGAGGGTTAACCACACAGCCTTATTAAAAATAAGGTGATCCTCGGTGGGCCCATTGTCATCATAAAGGTTCTGAAATGGAGTAGAGGAACCAGAAGCCATAAGGAAGGCAGTGAAAGAGGGGCTTTCCAGCCTACTGGTACTGAAGGTGAGGGAGGGGCAGCAGATGCAGGATGAGGATGAACAGAAGGCAGCTGCCACCTTATTGATTTTAGCTCAGGGAGAGCAGCCCTGGTCTTCAGACACCCAAAATCATAAGACAATAAACTTGTGTGGGTTTAAGTTACTCTGTCGGTAGTAATTTGTACAGGTAGCAATAGGAAACCCATGTTCTCTTTTCCAATTTAGATCCATGTCACTAGATGTGGGTGACTCCTGTGTCCACACCTGGCTGTGGAGTCCAGGGTGGCTTGTGGACTGTCCTTCCCATGTCATTTATGTCTCTTTGTTCAGTCTGGGGCTNGGACAACTATTGAGCAAGAATTCTGTGCATCAGGAGCTTTGAGAGGTCTATGAAATAGTCTGATACCCAAAGGGTCTCTTTCCATCATGTTTACCCTGTGGGTCTGGGACACCTGACAATGACCCACGAGGCTCCTCCCCAGAAACCCAGGTAAATGAAAAGGACTCTTCTGGGAGCCTTCCCACCAGCATAGGATGCCCCCCCTAACCCATGCCAGACAGGAAGGAACACACAGGACAGGCCCACACCTCCTCCCAGGAAAGCATGGCCCAGGCAAGGCCACGTCCTTGGAGTCATACTGTATGCACTCTTTTTGACCCGGTTTCTTTCAGTTGGCATAAAGGATTCAGCCATGATAAACCAGTTCCTAAAATCATAAAAAAAAAAAAACCCAAAACACGAGTTCACAGAAGGCCCTGGAGCCTGCTTCTTACAAAGGAGATGAAGGACTTCCACAGTCACTCAAACTATCCGGTTAAATCTCTCGCTGGTCATGGAACATGGCTGTCCTTCTTGAGACACTCCACACTGCAATGCTTTCCCAGTTGAATCTAGCTAGTTTTCAAATAAATTCAAGAGAAGAAAAAAGCCCTTCTCCTTCCTTCCTTCCCTCCCCCTTCCCTTCCTCTCNTCCTTCCTTCCTATCTATCTATCTTGGGGATGGAACTTGGGGCCACGAATGCTAGGCAAGCACTTACTTACTGCTGAGCTACATCTCGGGCATGAGAGGCAGGTACTTTTTCTTGTACTATAATTGCAGATAAGGAGGCCAAAGTTCAGAGAGATTGNTAGTGGTCCAAAGTCAATTATTCTTCTTTAGTTAGATTCTTCCTATTTTCAACCAGGATTCTGTTTNTCAAGTTTACAAACATCTGTAAGTGCACAGTGCAAGGGTGTTGATCTCTGTAATCTACACATTGAAAATCTAATTTTACCNATACANGTGACAGGGTGGCCCAAAAGAGCCCACATCCAAGTTAAATCCTGCCTTCNNTTGCAGGTGCACAGCCTCCAAGAGTGAAACTTCATATAGCCTAGTGTTCAGGAGAGGTAGTGGTGACCTCAGGGAAGAGAGCAAATCATTCTCAACTATTCCCAGGAGAAGCTGTTTAGTGCACACCATTGATTGGATGGCCGGTGAGCCCTGTGCAGNATTTAGTGACCCGAGGAAACCAAGGGGTTAACAGGACAGCAGGAGCTGGCACAGCTGGGGATTATTAGCTCCTAATGAGGTGGCCAGGCCAGGAGGGAGGAACCCTCCCAGCTGTGAGGAGGAGGGCTGCCCAGGGTGTCTCCCACGGAGGAAACTTGGGCTTCGGAACCTGTTTTCCTCTCCCCCACCCCCATGGTGATTTGACTCTCCAGGGGAAGTTTCTGGTATGTGAGTTTGATTTGTGAGCCCCGGCACTGGGATTCCCACAGTCAATGGCTCGCCACTTGTGGGGCAACATTGCTATTGATGTTGGGCCAGGGTGGTTAGAGAACGGGATCTTCCAAATGGGGACTCTGTGGTTTGGTTTGGCCACACTGAGCTGTATCCCCACAAGTAGAGCCAGGGCGGGGACAGTCACCCACAGGGTGGGGCTCAAGGGTACAGCATTTTCCTCACCNCCACCCCTTCATCTATGGGCACTATATTTTTTTCCAATTACATTTTAAAATTATTTAACAATTTTTTCATACAATATATCTTTTTTTTT
>LZPO01116608.1:199801-214418 GCA_001675575.1 Neotoma lepida | reverse complement strand
AATAAGATAAAACAAGACCATCACATCAAAGTTGGCCAAGTCAAACCAACAGAAAAATAAGAGTCCCACGAAAAGGCACAAAAATTGGGGACCCACTCCTTCACACATTCAGGAGTCCCATAAAAATACTAAACTGAAAGCTGTAGTGTATATGCAGAAGACCTGGCAGACCCGTGTAGGCCCTGTNACTGCTGTTTCAGTCTCTGGGAGTTCATATGAGCCTTGCTCTGTTGTTTTAAAGTGTCTTNTTATCCTGGTGTCCTCCATCCCCTCTGTCTCCCAACTCCTTCTGCCTCCTCTTCCACTGGTTCCNTGAGCTCTGNGGGGAGGATTTGACAGAGATATGTCATTTAGAGNTGTGTGTTCCAAGGTATCTCTCTGTGTGTAATGCCTGGCTGTGGGCCTCTGCATCTGGTTCCATCTGTAGGANGAAGCCTCTCTGATGATGGTTGATAAGGCTGATAAGATAGATATACTGATCTGTGAGCATAGCAGAATATCATTAGGAGTCATTTCTGTTACTTTCCACTGTACTGTTTCCACACCACCCTCAAATGCCCCTCAACACAGCTGTCTCTCCTCATTCCCTCCTTCAACCCCATCTCCTCTCCCTTTCTACTCTATCCTCCTGATCATACCCCCTTCCATCCAACTTATAAAAATCTATTCTTTTCCCCCTCCCAGGGGGCCTGTGTCCCCCCACTCAGTCCCTTCCTCTATGCCTATCTTTTCTGGGTCTGGGGATTGTAGCTGGATTATCATTTATTTAATGGCTACCATTCACATATAAGTGAATACATACCATATATTTCCGAGTCTGGGTTACCTCACTCAGGATGATTTTTTTCTATTTCCATCCATTTGCCTGCAAATTTCATGATGTCATTTTTTTTAAACAGCTGAATAATACCCCATTGTATAAATGTACCACATTTTCTTTATCCATTCTTCTGTTGAGGGACATCTAGATTGTTTTTAATTTCTGGCTATTATGAATAAAGCCACAATGAACATGACTGAGCAAATGTCCCTGTGGTAGGATGGAATGTCCTTTGGGTATTTGCCCAAGAGTGAGTGGTATGGCTGNATCTTGATGTAGGTCAAATCCCATCTTCCCGAGGAACTGCCATACTGATTTCCATAGTGGCTGTACAAGTGTGCACTCCCAGCAGCAATGGAGAAGGGTTCCCCTTGCCCTACATCCTCCCAGCATGAGCTGTTACTTGTGTTATTGATCTTAGTCATTCTGATAGGTGTAACATGGANTCTCAAAGTAGTTTTGATTTGCACTTCTCTGATGAGCCAATGAGTTTTTATTGAGGTTCCTAACAGGAGCATTGTGANGGGTTATTTACAAGCAGCAAGGATAGCCCCAAAGCAGCTGTGCCACCGGAAAGCCCACCCAATGCAGATGACAATGCTGGAAAACTGCATCCGTAAGCGGCTATGCAGCCTGCAGGCAGCTCCACGCTCTGGACATCTCTCTCTCTTCCTGGTGTGGCTGGTCAGTCTCCATTTTATGCTGTTGGTAGAGGACCTCAAGATTCTTCCAAATCTCTGCTCTTCCAAGATGTATGACCTTTTGTTTACCCCCTGTTCAACCCCAGAGGTTCCTGAGCTNGCCTCTCTTGATGGGGCAAATGTTTCAATTTGGAGGAATATTGTAATTAGGAAAAACACACATGTCACAGACAGCCAAGAGGCCAGCATTGACTCCGGACACTCTTAGGGTGTTTTCAGCCTGTGAAGTCTCTTCATACCCAATGGTGGTGAAGTCACAGTGTGGGAATTTGGGTAGAAGCAGCTGCTATTGTAACTTACAAGGTCAGGGTCCACAGGACATCTCTAAGGCGGGACGAGGGACAGACCTCATTAGAGGGTCTTTTACAAAANTTGCTCCTCTCTCTAGCCAGATTCTCTCCTCAGGCAGCCAGTTTGTTCATTTGTTTGGAGGTTCTGCAGATGGAACACAGGGTCCTGTGCATGCTAGGGAAGGGCTCCACCACTGAGTTTCACTCTACTCAGTCAGTCAGTTTTTGGCATGCCAGCATGGAGATGACACAGGTTGTTGATGGTGACCAACCCTACTCTCTTGCTTTTTTGCACTTGAGTTGGGTGAGATGCTGGTCAATGGGAGGCAGAACTCTACAGAGACAACTCTGCCCTTAAGGCCAACCATTCTATTCAGAGCCGTCCCCTCCTCCCTACAGATGCCCCTGGTCCCCGAGGCTCCTACCCTACCCTCTCCCTCTCTGCTTTGCTCCTGGCATACACCTGCTCTCCTAACCCGTGTGCTCAGTCATAGAACATCAGCACCAGAAAAGGCTTCAGAACTTACCTCAGCTGAGTCAATAATGNGCTTGCAGATNAACCGAAGTCTGTGATTCATTGCCTCAGATCACAGTGCTGGTTTGGAGCCTGTCATTGGGTCCTGACCCTAGAAGATAACATTTGGCACAGGGCGAGTGTCTTAGTTAGGGTTTCTATTGCTATGAAGAGACACCATGGCCACAACAACTCTTATAAAGGAAAAACATTTAATTGGGGCTGGCTTACAGTCCAGAGGTCCAGTCCATTATCATCATATGTAATGGGAGCACGGCAGTGTGCAGGCAGGCATGGTGCTGGCTACATCTTGATCAAAGGGCAACAAGAAGTGGACTGAGTGTCACACTGAGCAAAGCTTGAGCATAGGAGACCTCAAAGCCCACCCNACAGTGACACACTTCCTCCTACAAGGCCACACCTACTCCAACAAAGCCACACGCCCTAATAGGGCTACAATCTCTATGATCTTATGGGAGCCAATTACATTCAAACTACCACAGAGAGATTAAGGTTTCTTCTTCTATAACATTTACAGTTTACCTTTAGCCCCATACTAAGACTTCCAACCTAATCATTCCTGTCTTATGCATGGAGAACACAAGGAACAGAGATTGTTAAAGAATTTTCCCAGAGTCACAGGCTGTAAGTAGCAGAGGTGGAATTTAAGCCCTGCCATCCAACTGTGTTCTGGTCTGATGCTCCGTTCTCCTTTATTAATGTTGCACATGAGTAATCACAGAGAAACTCCTTGACTAGAGGAATTCTGGCTTTGGTATGGCTAGGCTCTGGAGGAGCAGATGCCCAAACAGGATAGCAACAGCAAAGCAAAGCAAAACAAAAACAAACTCTATGGTCAAATAAATTTGCAACATCACTAGTTCCCCTTACAGAACACAGGGCCTTTACAATGCTAAAAGACACCGTGATTTGTCTGTGAGTCAAAACCTTTCACAATATTTGAGATCACAGAATCCTTTACCACACAGCCATGTTGTCACACAACACGTCATCACCAAAATACTCAATTAGGAGGTAAGAAGAAAATCATAAAACTAACTTTGACCTCAAGGACCACCTAAAAGGGGCTCAAAGGTTCCCAGGACCACTCTTTGAAAACTGCTGTTCTAAACAAAANATGTTAAGNGGTAGGGACTGAGGTGTATCCTCACAGAGCTGACTCATCTTGCCCTCTACACACAGCAAAGGAGAGGAGGAAGTGAAATATATGTCTATGTTTGTTTCAAGATCAGTTTCCTGTTGTACTATTTCTTTCCTTTCTTTATTCTGCCTGTTTATTTTAAATGCTACATTGCTCCTTGAAAGACTCCATGTAGTTTAGTCTCCCTGGAAGCCCACACTCCTGTTAAAGAGACGTATTTAAACNTAAGTAAACATTATTTTAGGAAGACTTCTGACTCTTCATTCTGAGTATTCTCCCCTGTGGAGGGGGTCACCCCTTTCTGGGTACCTATAGGTACTTAATGGTCTCTGGGGGAGGGAGAGAGATTTTCTCCAGGGGTTTAACCCATGTTCCTGTAAATAGCCCCTTACCCACAATCCTGATGAAACTCACTGGGCTACCAAAAAAGGAAAGAAAAGAAGTGATAAGTTTCTTACACCTGGATAAGCCTCTCTGCCGACACAGCAATCCAAATTAGACCAAATTAGGAAAAGGCCAGGTTTAATGGGTGATTAAACATAATCCTGGGTGATTCCCTGGCCCCTCAGAGAGGAGACCAGGATGAGAGACCAGAGGAACCATGCATCTATTTTCCGGGATGCCGCTTAAATAACCCGAGGGAGTGGTCTTGAGCCTCTCTGGGGGGAGCTGTGTTTGGCAGGCTTTGAAGGGGTGGGTTCAGCAGCGTGCGGCCCAGTGCCCAGCTGCTGCATAAGCTGCCCACGGGCCAGGAGTCCGGGTGGCTCGAGGTGTCAGTGGCACTGGGGCGGAGCCTGAGCCGTGCAGGAAGTAGTACCAGCAATAGGGCACCAGGCTGGAGTACTGCCTAANGGCTGCGTCTGGAAGTGAACCCACCAGGTAGGAAGCAGCGCCGCCAGCGGCCAGTGGGTGGACATTGCGTGGTGGCCGGGGGCTGCCTGCTCAGAGCCGGACACCAGGGGCTGAGGTGGAGCTCCCACCAAACAAGAAGTGACAGAGAAAGAAAGGAAAATGAAGTCAGAAGAGGGAGTATGTAGAAAGAGGAGGGACATAGGAGGGAGTAATGGAGTGTATGTGGTAAAACATATTATGTGTGTATGAAGATAACACTATGCAACCCATTGTTATGTATAATCAGCATACCCAATGTAAGGTACATTGTATTGGAGCATTGTCATATGGTGCTTGAGCAGGCTGAGAAGGTCAACCATGTCCAGCAAAGGTTACTATTGTTTATCTCATGTATANATGTCCCCACACTGAGAAAGAGAAGCCAAAGGAAGCTCAGCCATGGAGAGAAGTCTCAGCTGGGAACTACAGCTGACTGTCTTAACTTCCCCAATTGTGGGTACCTGATTTGATGATTGTGGTAGTTTGAATGAAAATGGCCACCATAGGCTCAGAGGGAGTGGCACTCTTAGGAGGTGTGGCTTTGTTGGAGTAGGTGTGGCCTTGTTGGAGGATCTATGTCACTGGGGTATGGAGGCCCACAGAGGTGTCCTAGTGAGATCTGAGCTTGCTTTACCCAGCAGGTCTGCATTAGAGGATGGCTTGACCACATGCATGGTTACCAGGTATTTGGAAGGGTCTACACTTGGCTGTGCTGGGGGAGGTCTTTTGCTTCACCCCTTGGCATTCCTATAAAAAGTCCTTTAGAAGAGATAGAAAGGACCAGTGATATTGATCCAGGCCCTCCCGAGGCTATCCTGTGTTTCTATGTGCTTCTCTCTCCTCTAACTTTCTATCTAAATATTTCTCACTCCTCCCTCCTCAAGAGTACTCTGGGGAAATAGTGGGAGTGGGCCTCTTACAGAGAAAGGGGTAGGCCTCCCACACTAGGGGTGGCCTTTGAGGTCTTAGATGTTCCAGCCAAGTTCAGTGTCACTCTCTTTTCCTGCTGCCTGCTGATCCAGATGTAGAACTCTCAGCTTCNTCTACAGTACCATGTCTGCCTGCATGCCATCATGCTTCCCATCATGATGATAATGGACTAATCCTCTGAACTGTAAGCCAGCCCTAATTAAATGTTTTGAGTTTCTGTGATCATGGTGTCTCTTCACAGCAATAAAACCCTAATGAAGAAAATGATATTATCTCCAACTGTTGCTGTCCTTTTATTTGGAAGCCTTGCCTCTGCTCTGCTCAGGACTCTCTCCATGGGGTTCTCTAGCTAGAGAAACAGACTGGTAACTGCAAAGTTGCAGAGGCTGCCTGAGATAGCAGTATATTAAGGCACAGACACTGTGTCAAAGTTAAAACAACATTTGGCACCCCACGTTGGGTGCCATTTGTAGTTGGCTTTTTCTTAGGGCTGCCAACCAGCTCCCCAATAAAGACGAAAAGACTTATTATTAATTATGAATGCTNAGCCTTAGCTTAGGCTTGTCCCACTGGCTCTTTTAACTTAATTTAACCTGTTTCTATTTATCTATGTTTTGCCTTGGGGCTTCTTACCTTTCTTTCCTTCTGTATGTCCTACTTCCCTGCTTCCTCCATGTGTGGCTGGCCCCTGGCATCTCCCTGTCGTCTCTTTTTCTTTCTTCCCCTGAGCCTAAATTCCTGNTCTTACTCTTCCTGCCCAGAAGTCCCACCTATACCTCCTCCCCCACTATTGGCCATTCATCTAGACCAATTGGGTACCTTAGGCAGGTGAGGTAAAACAGCAACACATCTTTACATAATTATACAAATGCAGCACATCTTTTAAATAAATATTTAAATGAATAGTTCAAGTATTTAAATAGTTAGACAAATAATCCGCAACACCAGTCAATGTTTGTGGGATGATTTGGGCACCTGATTTTATGATGTTTTGCTATCTATCTATCTATCTATCTATCTATCTATCTATCTATCTATCTATCATCTATCTATTTATCTATCATCTATCTATCTACCATCTATCTACCATCTATCTATCTATCTATCTATCTATCTATCTATCTATCTATCTATCTATCATCTATCTACCATCTATCTACCATCTATCTATCTATCTATCTATCATCTATCTATCTATCTCTTGCTATTCATTCTTTTACTTTGGCTGACTATATACTTAATATATTCACTCATTTCAAAGCCAATATATAGGCATCCTAGATCGTTCTCTGGATAGTACAAAACATAACAATAATAACAACAAATTCTCCTCTATCAGTATCCTAGGGGCCAACCTCCTAATATTTAGTTCATCAACATATTGCCTATTTGGGTAAGGCAGTGTCTTTCCAGAAAGAGACCTTGGTGAAATCACAACTTCAATAGGGGAGGATGTGGATACCTNTAGTTATGCCCACTGCAGGAAGTGAAGGAGCCCCCTCAGGTAGATCATCCACCCAGGTAGGTGCTCCTTATGGACAGACATGCAGGATAGGGAATTATATCATGGGGCTCTAGATTTATGTAACAGTCTTGTTTGTGACCTGTCCTTGATCCATGATCCTGGGATGTTTATACCAGGCCAGAGAACCTTGAATTTGGCTTCAAAGCTCAGGTCACAGTAAAGAAGGCATTTGTAGTTCTGCACTGGCACTGAACACCACAGCTGGGAAGAGAGAAATGAGAAAAGTGACTTGTACCTTAGGCAGGTGCTGCAGGGAGCTGGCTTGGTACCCTTAGTAGGCAGGCAATGAAGGCATGAGGACCCTTTGGCCAAACAATCTAGGTCAGGGACAGGCCATGGACTGATCCTTTGCGCTCTCTCTCTCTCTCTCTCTCTCTCTCTCTCTCTGGTTTGGGGGCTCTGCTACCCATAAATGGGACCTGAGGTTACTGCCATCAGTTGCCCTGCTTTCTTACCCTTCCCTCTGCTAAGCACAATCAATTCCCACTATGTTCAGGGAGTCGCAGTTACTGCCTGGAACGGTCCTCTGAGGGTTTTGTGCCCCTTGTTTTACAAACAGCAAAGTGACTATTTTTTTTTAATATATGTTATCACCACATCCTAATTCTAGAAACTTTAGAAAATGGGAAAAAAATTATCCATAGTCCCATCCCCAAGGTTAGGCCTTACATATAAATTCTTCCTACCTTTCCTCGCTCTCTCCTACTCTTGGTTATGTGCCGAGATGGGATTTAGCTTTGTGTGGCTCAAGTACGGCCCACCCCCATCAGGGAGTAGCACAATGGCTTACTCTGGAGAACAGCCAGTCTGGTGCTTGCACTCTAGGGGGTGGAGGAGATGACAGCCCTAGGCCCTGCGCTGCTTCAGGAGTGGACCTGACCTGACAGGCACGGACTGCTCCACAGTTCTGGGGAGAATTCTGTGTGCTTCCCACAAAGCTAAGGCTCCAGACGGTACTGCTGTGCTCTTGGCCTGGCCTCTCCTTATAATGTCCTGACCTGCTATATGTCCTGACTTAGTAACTGCTGTCATGGAGACGGCCATATGTCTACCACCACAGCCCCTCCCCCTGCAAGTGGCATCGATGCTGAGGGCCTGGAAGTTGTATTTCAGAACTTTTCCCCTTCTTCCGAGTCCTAGGTTCTATAAAGAGAATTTGAAAGCAGTGGCTCTCGGTGTTCAGCAGTACTCTTGATTATAATACTTGGTGATTCTGTTATCCACAAGTGTCATCCTCCTGGTACTCAGTCCCCTCTTCTTCACTTACTGTNCTCCAGCAGTGTTATCCTTTGCGGTGCTGCTGTACCCATGAAATGTACTTGACTCTGGCATTGCCAATCGGTTCCCTCCACAGTCTCAATTATAGGCGTCTGACTCTCCTGTCACAATTGCCTCCTTCTAGCCCAGTCTCTTTATCCACATTTTCTTCTACCTCGTGGGGGTCCTAGCTGATGGGTCTCCCACATCTTCGTTGTCCCTTATTATAACTACAGTTTCACATCGCCTCTCTGTATCTGGACCCTCACCATCATCCCACCCATCAGTTNACAGTCAACTTTTGACCCTTTGACCCTTGTCTCCCTTCATTGCACCTGACTGGCAAAACCAGGGTCCTGGCTCAGTGTCACTCAGCTCACTGTACCCACTCCTTTCCCCAACGTAGCTGCTGACCCCCCTTTAAGACCATCGTCACTACCTGTAGGTGGGTCTCTGCTGCTTGTCTGGTTCTCCTGTTCCCNCGACACCACTACTCTCCAAGACAATGATTCCACTTTCAAATCCTCAACACTTCCTCCCCTGTGGTCACTCTGGGCTGGTGACCTCGCTTCCCACAGCACTGAGATAACACAAGGGACCGTGGCTCAGCAGGTTCTCAGTGTTTCTAACATCTCATCCACCTGTGTCTATCTGCCCACCTTCTTTCCTAATGCAAAGTGTGCAGTTCCTCAGCAAGGCAATACCAAAATGGGCTTGGATCCTAATAGGCAGCTCCAGCTTCACATGGGAGGCTGGGTCAGTCTGCAAGCTCTTCAGCTCACTCTAGATCCCCAGAACCAGAACCTCTGGGGTGCGGCCTGGTGATTCATTTGAACTTGTTCTCCAAGAGACTCTCTCTTTTTTTTTTTGGTTTTTCGAGACAGGGTTTCTCTGTATAGCTTTGGTGGCGTCTTTCCTGGAACTCACTCAGTAGCCCAGGCTGGCCTCGAACTCACAGAGATCCTCCTGCCTCTGCCTCCCAAGTGCTGGGATTAAAGGCGTGCGCCACCACCGCCCGGCCCCTCCAAGAGACTCTTAATGGAAAACGTGGCACAGCTTCCCATGTGGGGCATGACCCTCTATAGAAGTGGTTCTCAACTCNTGGGTCATGACCCCTTTGTGGGTCAAATGACCCCTTCACAGGGATCAAATATCAGACATCCTGCACATCAGATGTTTACATTATGATTCATAACTGTAGCAAAATTACAGTTATGAAGTGGCAATGAAAATGATTTTATGGTCAGGNGTCAGCACAACATGAAGAACTGTATTAAAGGGTCGCTGCATTAGGAAGGTTGAGAAGCACTGCTCTATGGGGTTGTGTGTCTGTAGGCATGAATCAAAACACNTCTGGCAGCAGTAACAGGTTCTGAACTGTTACTGAACATGTGACAACTCTTCATTCATGATCAACCAGGTGATGAACCCCAGGTNTTTCTAGCAGCACTCCCGTTGCTGTATCATACCTGGTCACTGCAGCCGTGGTTCTGAGCACACACCTTGAGCACCATGTCCCTCGCATGCCCTCACACTACACAGTGCCAAAAGATGCTGCCCGGAACACCTCCACTCAGATGCAAGACCATCGTATNTCAGGAACTGCAAAGTTTTTACTGTATGGGCAGTTCTGCTCCTACAGAAACGTAATAGCTTAATTACAGTCCACAAAGGCTTTAAATAAATAACCATCATCATTCCTCAGGTAGCCACCCACNCATACACCCATGCCTCTTANCATCTAGCTCTACAGAAGTATTTACTTATTTACTTGCTTATTTCTTTGTTTTTGCAGACTATAAGCAGGGCAGGGACTTGAACTGGTTCGTTCTGTGTCTCCAGAACACAGAATGCTGAGCTCATCCTTGCAATGTTGGATGGTCTGCCNCTGTTTTAAAGGTTCACTGANCATTTGTAGACGGATAGGAAGGATGGCTGAGTTGGACAGCTATAGCCTCATTGGCCCAGATGAGGAAACCAGTTTTGCCAGTTGAAGTTTGCACGTGTGATTCATTTCTGGGGANTCCATTGTCCTTTTTCACGGCCCCTGTGAATTTTATCTCAATGACCTTGTCCTCAAAGCAACTCGTCCACTTCAAAAACATTGGCTTTGCCAGTGTTTGATGACGTCCTACTTGAAGCTGCAGCAGATTCTTGCTCTGTGGCCCCCAAGGCTCTCTTTTGCATCACAAGGAGAGTGATGCCCTGGCTTAGATCTTACCAGAAATGCAGAAGGAAAACCAGGGAGCCATGACAAGTGATGGCAGAGGCCTGCAAGATTGCTCAGTCCCAGAATCCTCTCGGAGGGCTGAGCAAGAATAGCAGGTTGCCCAAGAGGTACTTCTTGTTGGTGTCCCTGCTTTCTGACCCAGCAGTGGGGAAGCTTATTGGAACCAGAAAACACACAGGCTTGGTTGATGAAAAGCCTGTTTATTCCTAGGACACTGGCCACTTTGTTCAGGAAGTGTTCATCCATTTGGAAAGGTTGCCCTTGTCGTGGTGCCAAGGTCAGTGCCTGCAGAGGCTATCAGCTGTGTGTGTGCCAGCTCTGGCAGGGCACACATTTTATTAGGTGTGTGGCTTCCCTGGGAAGTGACTAAAGAACGTGGGGTAGCTAATTTGTGTTTAAGGCTCTCCCTGCATGCATTCATGATGTCCCATTTTTATTGGGACTTTAAGAGGAAAAACACGTAAAACGAATAAATAGGTTAGAATGCAATGAGCTGCTTTAGAGGGAGTTTTGAGTGACATCCACTCCATAGTTCTCCAGTCTCTCAATTATTATAAAATACCCATCTTTGCAAAGCATTGGACAGCTTTCAAAAACNTCTGTATTCAGTCTCTCCACTGAGTCTTAGCTCATCCTTGTAAGGCAAGGTTGTGTGGTCCCCTGTTAGGTGAGAAAACAGGTTTTGGAAACTGAAATGGCTTGTATCCAACAAAAATCTCGTAACTAAGCATGGTGGAACGCACATTAGCGTCCAGTCTTTCCCAGACCAGGTGTGACGTGCCGGTCCTATCACGGAGAGTTGACAGATAGAGGTGGGCATGTGGAGGGGAAGGACCCCACAGCTGTGAATGTGTGTGATGCTACGTCAGCTGTGCCTTCATGTGAGCTGACCTAGGTGATAAACACGGTTTCTCTCTCTGAGCAGACGATGATAATCCACCTTAGTGTGGTGGCACCCAGGGAGGCCAGCATCCCATGCCACAGCCTGTGGCTCTTGGCGGGGACTCTCCACCTGGGGCTGCTGGAGAGGATCATTTTGGTGCCAGCTCCACTGTATGGGCCCATTGTTGACATGAGCAAGCAAAGGCTGTAGTCTGTAGGAGTGGTCTGGTCCTATCTGTCCCTTCCCCTGGTGTGGTACACATGACCACATTTTATCATCATCTGACAATGTAGGCTGATCAAGTTTGGGATTGCCACAAAGCTGAAGAGTGTAGCTAATGATGACAAAAGACAATTTTCTGCAAGACCTTGAGACTACTGGGAACATTTAGATGGAAGCTCTAAGGTAAATGGGCGGAACTCTATGTGGGTTTAATAGCAGCTGTACTAGGGACAGTATTTGTTCCCGGTCCTTATTTATTCCTAGGATCTGAGACAACTAAATCCACAAGTTTCAACTGGAGAAGATTTAGGANTTTTTATTTCCTGGGGGCTCAATATGACATGATTGAGCAAAGACACTGTCACATTTCTGGGTTTTCCCGACAGACAGGGACCTAGTGTCAGGACCCCTAGGGCTCATGTGCTTGGTCATTTGAGTGCTGTGCTCTGTGCAAACACATGATAAGCTTACTGGCAAACTGCTAGACAAGGAGTGTTTGGGAATCCAGGTCTACACCAGGAGTCCTACAGCCTGGAAAGGTCAGTGCTCCATGTGGTGCTTTCTATAGAAAAGTGGTTCGCAGGTAAAAAAGCCAGCTGCAGGAATAAAGTTAGGCTAGTGAGTAGAAGTCAGAGGAAGGAAGGTTCAGCTGTAAACAAGACAGAACAAAACTCAGGACCAAAAGCCATGCGGCGCAGAGAATTTCTTCTCACCAGATGGGCTGGGACAGCCTGGCCAGCTGTAGGGGCTGTCTGTGCAAAAGAAAACTGATACAAGAAATATTCTATTGGTTTAACATTTTATAATGAAAATTGATCAGGNTGTCTACACATTCACCAAAAAACCATATCAATGCTAGGAGATGGCTCAGTGTGTAAAAACGCTTGCTGTCCAGGCCTGATGGAGTCTTGAGTCCCCAGCGTCCGCGCGCGCGCATGCACACACACAGAGGGGAAGGGGCAAGTATGCACGTATAAAAACAAGTAAATAAGTAAATAATTTTTTAAAGTTGAAGGAAAAAAGAAATCACACCATACTGTAAAATTCCTGCTAGGATTTCCTAAGTGAACCAAACTAAAGCCACACATTGAATACTTTTTTTCTCTTGTTTGCTGCTGGGGCTGGCTCCCAGGGCCTGATGCAAGCTAGTTGCTCTAACACAAAGCTGCATTCCCCAGACCACATGGCATCTTTAGTCATCCGACCCAAACCCCTTGTTTCTAAGCTGCTGAGTCCTGTTTAAAGTGTCCATGAAAAACCATAGCTCTCACCTCAAAGGGGACAAGAGAGAGTTTGTTCTGGAGCCAATATGAACGACCATGGCTTGGGAATAGTCTCGGGTTTGTTTGTTTTTAAACACCATGTTCTGATATAGTAGCAGTTCCAGGAAGCTTTACAGTACTAGAACAAGGAGAGACATACGTCAAGACACTTTTCACTCACGTCGGTAGGCAGATCCCAGAAAAGCAAAGACATGATAGCTGTGGGCCTCAGACACTAGTTGGTGCCATTCTCAGCCTTTTGGTTGGTAGGAGACACTGTTGCCTGCACATTCCGAAGATTTACCTAATAGCCACAGAGCTGTTAGGCCACATTCAGAAGTGCAATCAACAGCTGTTAAGGAGGCTAAAGATTGACTCAGAACTTGGAACATTCCAGTCTCTCCATAGTCACTGAAGCAGCCTGTGGCCAAGCAAGTGCACCTCCTTTCCAGGAATTTTCATCCACAAAAACCATAGTTTGATTTGNTTTTTTCTTCTTTTTAAAAATTTCACCCTTATACACAGCCAGCTGTATATTTTATCTGTTGATTCCCATAAAACTGTCTGTTCCTTTGTACATCAACCCTCAATCCAGCTGAACATCATTAAGTCAGGCACAGCGCTGGGCTCTGTAGATGTGATGTCATCAAGGCATCTGGTCTTACTGCTGCCAGTCTGCATTGCACCTGTGCCAGGAGGGGTGGCTGCTATTCCTGATTGCATTCTCTCTCTCTCTCTCTGTCTCTCTGTCTCTCTCTCTCTCTCTCCTCTCTCTCTCTCTCTGTCTCCTTCTTGTCCATATATCCTTTCCTTAAACATTGCCATCTTTCTGTCAAATGCTGTCAGAACCTGTACTATCCAGTCCCCCAATCCCAGAACCCATTGTAGTCTTAACTCTTTCTGGTGCTGTGGAAGGAGGGAAGATTCTAGAAAGGTACTTCCNTGTTCAACCNCTTCTTGCCACTGTGACTCTAGACAGAATCCCTGAACTCCAGTGTTGTGTTGGCACTGGAGGAGGAGCGGGGCGGGGGGAAGGAGGAGGAGGAAGAGGAGGAAGAGGAGGAGAAGAAGATGAGGAAGAAGAAGAAGAAGAGGAAGAGGAAGAGGAAGAGGAAGAAGAGGAGGAAGAGGAAGAAGGGGAAGAGGAGGAAGAGGAGGAAGAGGAAGAAGAGGAGGAGGAGGAGGAAGAGGAAGAGGAAGAGGAAGAGGAAGAAGAAGAAGAAGAGGAAGAAAAATCATCATCATCATCATCTTGGGTGGTTTTGTTGTGAGGAGGAACAGACAGCGAATATAGAGCACAGTCAGGCGAAGTGTCCTTGACTTCCTCGGATCAATCCAGAGGCTTCAATGACTCTTGGGAGGATTAGGCCAAAAGGCTTCAGGGAAACTTCTGGGGTCTTATTCCTCTCAGTGGAAACCCTTGAATAGTTAAACACACACACACACACAGACACACACGGATACACACACACGGACACACACGGACACACACAGACACGGACACACACAGACACACACGGACACACACAGACACCGACACGGATACTTGGGGCAGGGCCAGAGCTGGGACTGACCTGTCTTGGATGGAGGCGGTGGTCTTCAGAGCACAGACTGCCAAACAAACACTTTTAAAGCATTCCCATCGTCGTCATCCGAAAGCATTCAAAATAAACAAATAATAAAAACAAAGGAGTTCTTTATATATTTTATATATTTTATATATTTTGGAGATCAGCTCTTTGTCAGATGTGGGGTTGATGAAGATCTTTTCCCATTCTGTAGGCTGTTGTTTTGTCTTATTGACTGTGTCCTTTGTTATACAAAAGCTTCTTAGTTTCAGGAGGTCCCATTTATTAATTGTTGTTCTCAGTGTCTGTGCTACTGGTGTTATATTTAGGAAGCGGTCTCCTGTGCCAATGTGTTCAAGAGT
>LZPO01116608.1:171242-187996 GCA_001675575.1 Neotoma lepida | reverse complement strand
TTTTATAGAAGCATTTTCTCAATTAAGATCCCTCTTTTCAGATGACACTNGATTGTGTCAAGTTGACCAAAATTTAACCAACAGAAAAGGAAACAAAAACATATAAAAACACAGCCCAATCATATCTGTGAATATTGTAAAATCCAGAATAAAAAGCCCCATTAAAGTCAGAAAATAAATAAAATGTGTATTATTACCATTATTGTCTACTAATGTGTTACTGATGAAGCATCACAATTAAATTAGAGGGGAAATTAGAGGTATAAAAATTTGAAAGTGGGAGGTAGAGTTGTTATTTTTGTGGGTGGTATTGTTTACCTAAAAAACAACAACAAGAAAATCAGACAAATATCTATTCTGATAGGAAAGTTTACCTAAGAAGCAGGCAACAGAGCCAACATTAGGAAATTAATAGTCTAATTATGCAGAAACAATTACCAATTAGACTATGAGAGAAGAAAACCCACANAGGAAGAATGAATAAATTATCCATAACAGAAGGAAAGTCCTGTAAGGCTNTGGAGAGAAAATTTAAAAGGCAAATGAATAATTTAAACAGTGGACGGACATGTCCTGTCCTTAGGTAGGAGCAGTCTACACTGCAAAGATGACTTCTCCTGAGTTACTTGTTCATGTATATAATGAACAAGCTTTAACGGACGACGATAGTCATGGGAAATGTTGAGAAGAACTTTAATGCTGCCTNGTGTGGAAATAGTGAAGTGAAACTGTGGAGCCATGAAAGGAATGATCCACAGAGTCAGTGTCTCAGTTAGGGTTCTGTTGCTGTGAAGAGACTCTATGACCACAGCAACTCTTATAAAGGAAAGCATTTAATTGGGACTGGCTTACAGTTCAGAGGATTAGTCCATTATCATCATGGTGGGAAGCATAGTGGCACACAGGCAGACACGGTGCTGGAGAGGTAGCTGAGAGTTCTACATCCATGTGTAGGCAGCAGGAAGAGATTGCCACACTGGACGTGGCTTGGGCATCTGACACCCCAAAGCCCACCCCCAGTGACTACTTTCTCCAAGACAACACATACTCCAACAAGGCCACACCTCCTAATAGTGCCACTCCCTGTGGGGGCCATTTTCATTCAAACCACCACAGTCAGTGTCTTCATACTGGTGTCTAANTCACAGAGCAACATAAGAGGAGGTATGATATAGGTATGACATGGAATAGGGGCNCAGAGCCTGACTTCTGGGAAGGATGATCAGACAGCCAAAGGAGGAGAACAAATTTCCTTTCTCAGTGTTAGGATTACAAGTATGTGCACCCACATCCAGTCAGAAAGGAATGTGTGTGTGTGTGTGTGTGTGTGTGTGTAAATATATGTGTGTATATATACACACATATAGATACATGTATATGTGAATACATATGAGAACATATATAACATCTCATACATATTCTCACATCTATATCCACATATATGTGTATGTGTNTATATATTCACACACACACATATATATACATATACATTTATGTGTGTGCATATGTATGAATATATATGTTCTTAATGTGTAGCCTTGATAGGCCTGGGACTTGCTAGATGGACCAGACTGGTCTCGAACTCACAGAGATCCTCCTTTCTCTGCCTCCTGAGTTCTGGGATGCCTAGCAAGGAAGGAAGTCCCACCGCTTTCGGAAATGGGTGGTGTTTGTATGTCTACCACTGTCAATGCCTGGTGGGAGGCAGCCTGCCCAAGGTGCAACCTCAGTGTGGAAGACACATTCGTGTGGATTCTGAGGGCAGAACAGAGGATGAATTCCTGTGATTGTGAGTAGCAGCTGGGGCCTCGGCACTCCTCCTGCTGCTGCTGCACAGTGAAGGGCTGCCACAGCAGGGTCTGCTCTCTGCATCTTCCACTGACACCAGCAAATGCCACGCCTGGGTGACGCTTACCTTGGTTTTGTAGTTACAATGATGTAACTTGCCTGCTTTCAGCAACTTCTTTTCTTTGTTCATCTGGTCAATCATCCAGCCAGCAGCATTTACTGAATACTGTGCACTGAGCTACATGCTGGAGACACAAAGGTGAGCCTATCAGATGTGGGTCCAGGAGGAGGGCCCTGATTGTCCCCTGAGCAGACAGACATAAATCAAATGACTAGAGGGCAGGTCATTTTGACCCTACTGAACACTCTAGAGATAGTGTAGACACCCACCATCCAGTCTGTGAGGTTGGGGAACTCCTTCAAAGAAGCAAAATGCTAGAAATAAATATGGACAAAAGAAGCATTCAGCCCAGGAAGGTGGAAAGAACAAACACAAAATCATTGCCACTCTGGGAGCTTGGGGCTAAGTTCATCCTGCAATTTCCCTTGTCCTTTGAAAACTTGATACCCCTATCAGGACGGAGTGAGCCACCATTGTCCTTGCACGTTTTAGGGCTCTCACATAAGTCATGAAATGACTTCCGGAAGCTTTGTGCCCATTTGCATCGATCCTAGTGTCACTGCTGCTGGCAAAGATGACCGATGACTTTCCTCTAATTTGCTAATTTCATTTGCCAGCATTGGCATTTCCTTGTTGTTGCACACAAGTCTTTGAACTCCAGAAAAGCAGAACATTCTTTGTCCCTTCTTCATTAGTAAAGCTGTTTCTAGTCCTAAGTGACTGGTTTGTCCTTTCTCAGAAGTGAGCCAGTGGTGGCGCATGTGNGTGGGGTTGGGCCTGGCACTCCTGTTTATTTGATTAAGCGAACATTGTTTGAATTCCAATCCTTCCAACAATTGTTGGCCCTTGCTGACTGGCAGCCATCTCTGTGCTATAGAGGAACTGTGGAGGATGCCTGTGGAGAGTTTAAGGATCTAGAGAAGGCTGGGATGTTGCTAGGACGTAGAGCAAGGGCTTGGCACACACAAAGAGGAACTGGAGAAGAGAGAAAGGCTGGTACCCAGCCACTGAAACCTGCACTTCCTGGAGCCGTGGGGCTCTGTGAGGCCTGAGGAGCTTGCCCCAGAGGGTTTGGCTTATGAAGGAGGTAAGATGGAAGTCTTGAAGACTATCCAGGACAGTGGTAAATGGACAGGTAGTGGAGGCCACAGAGACACAGAACACTCCTGCTTCTTAAGGAGTAGGATGAGACTCATGGACAACTCCAGCAGGAGGTGAAGCGGGCAGATCTGCTGGACGCATGTTCCAGCAGTTCAGACACCACTCCGAGGCTTTGTTCTTAGAGTTCAAGGAGTTGGTGATGCTTTTAAAGAAGGTTGGGTTTTGTTTGTTTGTTTGTTTGTTTGTTTGTTTGTTTCCAATGATGGGGGAAAACTGAATTCCTGGAGATTTACTTTCAAGGGAAAGGACCTGAAGAGGCAGCATGTTCTCTCATCTCGTGTTACATCTGGAATAAAACATGGAACTGTAGTTGTAGAGGGCTTGAGTCCGCTGTTCACCTGTTTTGACTACCACCATCTACAGCACTCTGAAGTGTTGGTGTCTCAGGATGATTTCCTCTGGCACACGTTATGGTGGCCACTGAAACACGGACCTTCCCAATCTCAGAAATGACCAGCTCTACCTTGCACCTAGGCAGGATTGAAAGTGAGGCAGTCTCAGCTCCCTTGTAGGTGGCTGTCCCGAGGCCACATTGTAAAACAGTTGGCTCACCTCACTGGCCTCAAGCTACCAGGTGGGGCAGACTGCACCATCTCATCAGGAGAGACTGTCTCCCTGAGGGACAGGTTGGTTTTGGTCTCTCAGGAGCACACCAGTGAGTCCAAGAGTGATAAAAGTGTCCAAACAGATGGGACAGGAAGTAATAGGGTTCCCAAGGAGACTCCCAGCTCTTGTCAGGACCACTTGTTTAGGAGATGGCTGCTTGAACCACGTTCCCACCAGAATGTCCTAAGCTGGGGTGCAGAGTGATAGTTATGTGGCAGACCTCTCGGGCTCTGTCTCTCTTCCTCACTCTCTCAGTTTTCATTCTCTGGAGGAATATAAATCTGGAGCAGACTGGTCACCAGCTACCTGTGATTCCAGAATCCTTGTTGGAACATTCAGCACAGTGTGCATCTGCTTTGTCCCAAACCTGGATGACACTCTGAGCCTGGTGGGGAGGGATGGGGTGGGGGTGGGGCAGAAATCTAACTGAGGCCCTACTTGTTGGCCAAAAAGCATATAGTGAAACAGACCAGGCCACCCTTCCCTTCGCCAGCATCCTTTACAGGACCCGGGTACTGGTAGGATTTGGAAGACATTCTGTTTTCTAACTCAGGTGAAAAAGACTTGAGATCCGGCCAGCACTGGTTGCTTTTTTGCTGAGTCGGTTTTTATAAACACCGAGGAAGTATGCCATGAGCTTCTCAGACAAGCACACTCTTGAGGAATTTTGATGCTCACTAATGATTTAATTTCTCTTTGGCTCCACTAACAGCTGGGGCCAGACATGCAATGATAGTGGCTCAGAAGCCCATGGGGCAGGTTTGTCCCAAAGGGCCAGGAGGTTAACGCCCACCTACCCTCCCTTCCCGGTGCCGGTGAGTGGGTTGGAGGAAGAGCAGAGGTGGCCGCCTTCACTTCGTCTCAGTTGCCCTTTGGCCACCACCCCATCTAGAACTCTCTGCAGCGGTGTGAGGAGGATTCATTCACATGTACCGATGAACGTGCGCCCACCCTCTCACCTTGGCCTGTGTCTGTCTGAATCTTGTTGAGTAGCTGCTATGGGGGCTGGATGAAGGTAGGGCCTTATTTAGGAGAGAATGCCCCTTTGCGAGTTCTGAGGGAATGTGTTGGCAAGGAAGGGAGACGAGACCAAACAGGAGACAAAGGCTTGCACCAACACGAAAGACTTCTTACAAACAGCATGATTTATAGGGACCTTATTTTTATTCATAATGAGAAACACTCTGCCATTTAGCAATTCTGCAAGAGGGATCCCAGGGCAGCATGTGGGGAGCAGGCGCAGGCCCAGCTTCTGATTTTGAACAGTCCCAGGTGCTGTATCGTCTGTCATCTGTTCTACCTCAGTCTCTGTGTGTCCCCTTTCCCCCTTGTGAGCAGGACACTAAGGAACATTTACTATCAAGAAATGCTGAAGAAGCAAGTGTCACCTACAGCCCTTCTGAGGGCTGCGATCCAGGAACGATGAAGGGAGACTGCCACCTATGGACCAGGTCCAAGGAAGGCCACACGTGGTTCCCTGAGCCACAGAAGGCCTTCCAGGAATGGTTGGTTAGTTAGTCTTTGTGCCCGAGGATAAAAAACAAAATAAACAACAACAACAAAAACCAAAACAAGCAAACAAAAACCCCATGATCCACGACAAGCAAACTTTTTTTCCTGATTTGCAAAAGTAGTTTTCCCACAAATACATCATCTTTTAAGCTCAGCACCGTGTACACCTCTGGACCCACCGTCCAAATTCAACCAACAGATATGGCTTGGGGTACAGCTCAGTGGGTAGAGCACTTGCCTGGATGCTCAAAGCCAGGAGTTTAATCCCAGGACTGAAAAGACAACCTAAGATAACCGAGCAGATGTTTACAGCTGTTGCCTGTGAGGTGCCACAGTGGACCCTGACCCAGCACAGCACCTAGAATTGTATGGCTGCTTGTGGAAGTGAATCAGTGTAGTGAGTCAGAGACACATCATCCTGCTGCAGCATCCCAGTAGAAAAGCAGCAAGAGAACTAACGATCAGGCAAATATCAAACCCATGACTTTGGAGTGTTACGGTGTGAGGGAGGTGGAAATGGGAAGGAGGGGGATATGGAATGGACGGACGGACGGATGGATGGACAGACGGATGGATGGACAGACGGAAATGAAGTGTTGTAAAAGTAGAGAGGAGCCTCCCGTACAGCAGAGCCAATGAGCTGGAAACTCAACTGTACAATGACATCACCCCTGCTCCCAAAGTGAAAATGAAAAGTCCCAGAATTTGAGCTTGGGGTGGGAGGCAGAAGAAGGGTTATTGAGTTACAGTGGTTCCAATGAGGCCATAACATTGTCCTTTGTTATTTGAGATCGGTGTGTTGGTGTACAGCACACTCCACTATTCCCACTGTCTTCCATTATGAAATCAGATCTGCCCCACAATATCTACACGACATTGGATTTTGAATGATTAAGCAGCCTGGCTCTTGTTGCAGGGAAGGGAGGGATCCAGGTGTTTGGATTAGGGAGTGGTTGTGGTGTTTCTTCATGTGTATGAGTCTGTGAGAGTGGGTACAGGAGTTCGTGTGTATATGTGCATATTATGTGTGATGGGAAAATTCAGAGAGGATGTTGGATCTGTTCCTCCAAGCCGAAAGTTTTAGAGGCCATGGCCAGCATCACAGCACACAGAGAAAACTCATGTGGTGCCAGGAAATAGCACCACAAACAGACTCACACACAGGTCCAGGCACTGCTCAGAGCACCAACTACCAAGCAGAGCTCAGCTCTAGAGCCTTCTATAGAAGACAGAGAGTAAAACTTGGGGTACCAGGCTTATGGTTCTGGTGAGCACCCAGGGAAACCCAAGAATGTGTCCCCTGGAGGAAGAGAGGGGCTTATCTGGTACAAGTCAAATTAGGCATCCTAATTTGGCATGCGGAAGATGATAGGAGCCGGCCAGAGCCACGCCCAGAGCCATCTCCAAAGCCCCACTGGTTGAGGGTCATCACCAATTGCTTAGGAAAAAGACTAACAAGCAACACCAGAAACTTCTGGAAGTCCTTCAGAGTTCTTTGTACAAAGTTTGTACCCCGTTCTCATGTGGGCCTCAGCTGTTCCAAGTGTGGCTGGGGTGCAGCTCAGAGAAAAAGCACTGGCCCAGCATGCCCGAGGCATATCTTTACTGTGTCCTGACACACAGTATGTACTGTTGTCTCATGAACTTTAAATTTTATATAAATCCTCGTTTACTTTGCTCCATTTTAGCTTGTTACGCATGTTGCATTTTCCCATGTCGGTGACATAGATCTGGCCCTCTCGTTTTAACGACTACAGTGTTGAACTGCATGAATAACCCACTTTGTATCTCCACCTTTCACTCCCATGGGTCAGGTGACTTGCTTTGGCTTTGAGTTATTACACAGTGTACTGAAAAGAACATTCTTTTCCGTGTCCTTGTCTTTGGACACATGGAAGTGGAATTGCTGGTCAGCCATGGACTTCCACTCCTGTCCCTATTTCTCTACATTGCCATCAGCTGTTGGAATTGTCTCACTTTTTCATTCCTATTCTTGTACCTGCAGAGGGCAGAAGAGGCATCAGACCTCCTGGAACTGGAGTTACAGATAGCTGTGAGCCACCATGTGGGTGCTGGGAATCAAACCCAGGTCTCTGTGAGCACAAAGAGCATTCTTCACTGTTGAGCCATCTCTCCACCCGCCTCAGCCCGCTTTCTTTTACAACCCAGAACCATCTGAGCAGGGATGGTAGGACCAACATGGCTGGGCACTCCCATTTGAATCATTAATCAAGAAAGTGTCCCACAGACTTGCCCACAGGCCAATATGATGGAGGCGTTTTCTCAACTGAGGCTCCCTCTTCCCAGATGACTCTAGTTTGTGTCAATTCGACAAAAACTACCTAGCACAGTGACACATGAATCTAATTTTTTATCTTTAGAAATACACTTAGTCCAGGGAACTAGGGGTGTAGCTCAGTGGTTTAACACTTTCCTGGCAAGCCTGAGGCCTTGGCTTCCATCCCTAGACCCACAAAAAATAAGTGAAGAAAAATACTGTTAGTCAAAACCCCATCGCCATTGATTGAATAGCCTTCTGTTTTCTGATGATCGGAAGTGTCACCTGTCACATTCCAAATTCTAATTTCTAAGTGAGCATTTCTACATTTTTTCCAGAAAATGTCCCACCATTCTATTCACCAACATCTGCTATCAGAGTACATCAATGGCTGTAACTTTGCTGTAAGCATTAATGTCTGTCAGGGTGAATTCTTTTCTGTGTATCTTCTCAGAATTGCTTTGGCTACTTTGGGGCCTATTGTTCTTCTGAACAAATTTTCCGATCTTCTTATTAAAGTCAGTAGAAAAATCCCTGAGAGATTTTGAGCAAAATGTATTAAATTTGTTGTGGACACTTAGGAAAATGGGCTTTCTCGCTCAATTCTCTTTCCTCACATGAACAGACTACATCTCTCCATTTATGTAGGTTTTCTTTAAGTCTTTCAGAGGAGTTTGGGAGCTTTCTCCATAAAAGATTTTTTCTATCTCCTGTTAGATTTTTATTCCTATGTGCTTTATAGTTTTTTAAAAGACAGTGTTGTAAATGCCAGAGCTTTTAAGTCTCACCCTCACTCTTAAACAGTTATTCCACTGTGTATGGAGTTCAAGGCTAACAATCGCTCCCCTGTAGGACTCTACTCACTCGGGAAGAAGTGGAGGGTTGTTTTCTTGACCTAACCCTAAAATGTCTTTAATGGTGAGATGCTAAGAGCATTTCATTTAAAGTCACAAGTATGACAAGGGAAAAGATTTGAATGCAATTTTATTCTAATTCCCAATAGAAAACAGAAAAGGCAATAAAAATATAGCACATAGCTTGATTTAACTTAAATTAAATCGGTCTTTTAATTGATTTAAATCTGAGTCTCAGGCTTTAATTTAGTCTGTCTACATTACTGTGATTTTAGTACAGTGATGGATTTATTCTTTAATCTGGTTTTGTGTTTTCTGTTAAATTCTTTTCCTTTTCTGCCTTCTGTGACTCTAATCAATAATTGTATTTGTTTTTATACTTTTTTTTAATTTGTTAACTTACTGTTCAATGATCGTGTAGTTAAATAATATCCTTATTTTCCTTGCAAACAGAGAAAGGCACTTAGGAGTCTCATTTCTACCCACCCTTTCCTGCACACATCTCTGTGTTTCTGTTCCCTGTGTCCTGACCTCTGTCAATGTTGATGTTACTTTTGTTTCATGTGGCTGATGCTTACTCAGATTTGTCTGTATGTCCACTATTTTAATTCTCCATTGCTTAAAAAAAATCTTTATTGAAGCTGGAGTAATGACTTAGCAGTCAGGAGTTGTGGTGGTTTGAAAGAAAATAGCTCCCTATGAGGAAGTGTGGCCTTGTTGGAGGAAGTGTGTCACTGCGAGGACAGGCTTTGAGGTCTCCTATGCTCAAGCTANGCCCAGAGTCACAGTTCACTTCCTGTTGCCTAAGGATCAAGATGTAGAACTCTCAGCTCCTTCTCCAGCACCGTGTCTGCCTGCACACCACCATGTCCCACCATGATGATAACAGACCAAACCTCTGAAACTGTAAGCCACCCCTGCCCCCCACTAAATGTTTTTCCTTTATAACAGCTGCCATGGTCACGGTGTCTCTTCACAGCAATAGAAATCCTAACTAAGTCGGAAGTGCTTGCTGACTTGACAGGGAATGGAAGTTTGAACCCCAGCATCTGTTCCTGGTCCCTCACAATCACCTGTAACTCTAGCTTCTGGGCATCTGATGCCCTCTTCTGGCCTGCATGAGCACTTGTGTGTGAGCACATGCACACACACCTGGAAACACAAAGTAAATAATAAAAATATTTTTTAAATGATTGAAACATCTTTATTGAGATATAATTTGCATATAGTTTATATAGTTTACCCACCTACCCATGCAATCCGGTGGTGTTTAGCATGTTCAGAGTTGTGCCTCGATCAGTATAATCAACTTGAGAACATTTTCATGAGCCCTGAAGGAACCCATCTTAGAACATACTCCACATCTTCTCAAGTCCCCCATCCAAAGACAGTCACTGATTTTGTTCTCAGTCCTGGTTATTTCAGAGAATAGGACCATAACAGCAGGGTGTGGTGGCACACACCTTTAATCCCAACATTTGAGAGGCAGGCAGATCTCTGAGTTTGTAACCATTCTGGTCTGCATAGTGAGTTCCAGGTCAGCCAGAGCTACATCATGAGACTCTGTCTCAAGTGAAAACTTCCCTCCCTGAAACAAAACATAACAACAAAAACCCAACAACAAAAACCCTCCTCAGAAAACAAAACAAAACACAAAAAAATGAAAAGAAATAGAAATAGAATCATACAATAGAGGGTCATTTTTTGTAACTGGCTTATTTCACCTAGCATGTTTTCAAAACTCATCTATATTACAGCAAGTCTTAATTATTTTCTCACTTCGGTGATAAAATGCCCTGAGTAAAGCAACATACTGAAGAAAGTATGTTTACATACTTGTTTACAGTTCCAGAGGTATCCAGTCCATCATGGAGGGGACCACCTAGCTGTAAACTAGGAAGGCATGGCAGCGAGAGTAGGAGTCTGGTTGGTCACATGATCCCAGTGACCAACTTCCACCAGTGAGGCTCCACCTCCCAAAGGTTCCTTAACCTTCCCAAATGGCATCACCAGCTGAGGACCAAGTATGCAAACAGGTGAGTAAAGGGGACACTTCAAGTTCACACCACAACATAGAACGTATCCTACGTCATTCCTTCTAATAGCCAAATGGTGTTTACTATACAGACTCACTGTGTTTTGTATCCATTTATCAGCTCATAACACTTGAGGTGTTTCTACCTTTTAGCTGTTATGAGTAATACTACCATTCACATTAGTTGGTGGGTTTTGTGGACATGTGTATTTCACTGCTTTGGGGGATACATATCGGAGTTGGATTATTCATTCAGATGGCAACTCTGAGCTCGGCCTTCTGAGGAACTGCCAGGTTGGTTTTGACATGACACATTCTTTTTTATTGCAGTCTTTCTAAGTGCGTGTGAAATGATGTCACATTGTGGGCTTGGTTTCCGTTCCCCTAACGACTGAAAACATAGAGCACATTTCCAGGGCGGCAGTGGCCGTTTGTGTATTTTATTTAGAGATAAAGTGCACACACTCTCTCCCCCCCTTTCCTTCCCTCCACTCCTCTCTCCTCTTCCTCTCTTCCCTCCTCCCTCTTCCTTTTCCCTCCCTCCCTCTTCCTTCTTTTCCCTCCCTCCTCCCTCCCTTAAAGACAGGCTCTCACTATGTAGCCCTGCCTGGTCTGGAATTTACTACGTAGACCAGGCTGGCCTCTACCTCAACAAAGAGCTGCCTGCCTCTGCCCCCTGAGTGCTGGGGTTAGAGGGCGGCCCTTTGCTGTGTTATAAACTGGACCCCTTGTCTTTTCCATATTGAGTTGTGAGAATTTTCTCTTGCTGTTGCTGCTTGTTGGGGGCGGGGCGCTGGTTTCGAGGTGTTGGAGAGGGAGGACACAGGGCCTTGCAACATTCAAGAAAGCATTCTAGGGCTGAGCTCTACCCAGCCTCAAGAGTGAGTAGTTCTTTCCAAACTGAGTCTGTGGGGCTGGAGAGATGGCTCTGTGATAGAGTGCTTGCTGTGTAAATGTGAAGGTTGCATTCAGGCTCCCAGAGCCATGCAAATCTGGATACAGTAGCACATGACTGTACTCTCAGTGCTCCTGCAGGGAGATGGCAGGGGCAGCCAGCTAGCCTGGCTCACACATCAGTGAACAAGAGACCTTGTCTCAGACAAGGGAGATGAGCAACAGCACCTTAGGCTGCCTCTGGCTTCCACATGTGCAAGATGGCATATGTGCACCTGCACTCACACAGGGACACACTCACCCATAAATATGCATACACTCACTCAAAGATTTCTTAAAATGTGACTGGAAAATTCCCTTTATCCCTGTCTGAAATTTTTTGAAAATTTTACTTTACTGTACATTCATACTTGGATCTGTTCTGACACTACTCTACATCTCCAATTAGACCTTTTAAAGTAGAGAATAATCCTTGGCAGCTGTAATTTTTTATGTCAGTATTCATTAAATTATTGGATTTATGCAAATGGCCTATCTCTGAAAACAGTGGTTTGGAAAGGCCACATTTCGTACTATAATTTTCTGTCTCGCCTCTACTTTACACTTGATGGGTTGGTGTCCTTTACAGGCTCATGTGCAAGACTGTCAGTATTGAGCAGGTGGCATTATTTTTGAAGGTTGTAGAAAGCTGAGGTGGTGGGGCCTATCTGGAAGAAGTAGGTTACAATGAGGCATACTCTTGGGGGCTACAGGTTGCCCTGGCCTCTTCCTGTAGCCCCTCTTTGTTCCCTGTCCACCATGAGATAAACAGTCCCTTTTGCCACACACTCTCTCAAACACAAGGGCCATGGCATCATGGGCTGAGCCCTCTAAAACTGTGAGCAAACAAATGGAGTCTTTCCTCTGGTGATTCTGTCAGGTATTTCATTGTGGTGATAAAAAGGCCATTGGTACAGGTGTCAGGACAACACAGGGGTTCTTCTGCATCTTAATTCCATTGTGTGTAGAGTAAACTTGCTAGCATTTCTATAACAAAACAAAGATGTGGTGTGCATCAGTTGCCTCTTGCAAATCTGGAAGGACACACTAGGTGGTCACAGAAGACTGTAAGAATAGCGCTCAGACCTTAATCTTGCTTGGGTGCCATCATGTGGGTCTCTTCATGGGGTGTTTGCTATCCGCTCACTAGTGATGTCTCAGCATAGCCCTTACACTGTGGTTTGACCTCCCTAGAATCCACCGATTAATAATTAATTCAGTTTATGGGAGGGAATCATTGCTTGTGGAAATGTCTGTGGTGAGTGATATTTCATGCCTGTTCTTCAACCTCATTCCCCTTGGACAGCTATTGATGGTCCTATATAAAGCATTCTGGGGTCCCTTTTGGTGCTTCCTTGTAACAGAAAGTTGATTGGGGTGGGGTACACACTACAGACCGGTGGTTCTCAATCTTTCGAATCCTTCAGCCCCATGATACAATTCCTCATGTTGTGGTGACCCTCAGCCATAAAATTATTTTTTTTGCTGCTTCATAACTGTAATTTTGCTCCTGTTAAGAATTGTAATATAAGCCAGGTCGTGGTGGCGCACACCTTTCATCCCAGCACTCGGGAGGCAGAGGCAGGAGGATCTCTGTGAGTTTGAGGCCAGCCTGATCTACAAAGTGAGTTCAGGACAGCCAAGGCTATACAGAGAGAATTGTAATATCTGATATGCAGATGGTCTTAGGCAACCCCTGTGAAAGGATTATTTGATCCTCCGAAGGGTTGCAACCCCCAGGTTGAGAACCACTGCTATAGACAACCACTGCTAGCGATGGGCCTTGAAGACTCTTAAAAGAGAAATGCTTAGAAAATTGATTCAATCAAAATGGAACTGCTGTAAACATAGGTTCCCTGTAATTTTTCAAACCAATATATTTAATTCTGTCTGGCAGAATNCTCCAAATTGAATCTCTATTAGATGGATGAGCACCTTGGAAGACCATGATTCACTGATGCCGGAATTACCCTGCCTATGGTGAGGGCAGTCAGGGTCTCCAAACCCTGCCTATATGGTGAAGGCAGTCAGGGTCTCCAAAAGGTCTAGCTCCTGCTGTGGGTGCAGTGTCAGATACTGCCCTCATTAGGCTTTCTTTGTGGATTCTTCTCCCTGTACTCATGATGGGAATTGGGAGTTTTCCCTAAGCACATTATAGTGACTAATGTCCATGCATGTGTGGTGCATTCAGATCTTTTCCTTGGAGGGCCTTGAATAAATCCCATATTTATTAAGCAATGCTACTTAGCCTGTCCCCTGCAACACACACCATCACTAACTAGAGTGCAGAGAATATTTGAGCCACATACAGAATGGTGACTCCATTATTTATGGCTATGAGTAACAATCACAGTACATGTTTGTCATATAGCCCTTGTATCCCGATGACATGCTAAGCCTATATTAATACTTGCTTATATGTTTCTGTGTATGTTAAATTTAGTCTTTAACATTATTGGTCTTGTAAACAAGGACAGCAAAGCGAAACTGTTGAGCACCTTACTTAGGGGTCTGCAGCTGGGGGGCAGGGCAGTTTGAGAAGCCAGGCGACTGTGCTTGCCTTAACAACTCCTTTGACAACAGTTTTGTCCATCAGTCCTTCCCTCTTTCTCTTACTATACATTTTCTGAGTACTTTGGAGAAGAGAGCAGAAAGACAGGGAAGGAGTGTGTTAGCTTGTCATTACTGTAAGAGAATACTGGAGACAGTCAACTTAGAAAGAGATAAGGTTCATTGGACTCACAGTCTGGCAGCCTCGGCTCATGGCTGACTGGCTCCCTTCCTTTGAGCTGATGGGGAGACAGCATACCATGGCAAGGGATACACGGTAAGAACAAAAAGTCACCCTTCCATGACAGGAGTGCAAAGGGAGAGATGAAGAGACTCTCCGTGGTCCCCTTCAAGGGCATGCCGCTAGTTACCTACAACCACCCACTAGACTCCGTCACCGCACAACAACCACCAGGCCTTTGACGCATGGCACTTTCAGGGACAAACTGTAGCAAAGAGAAAGTATTTCTTTGTGTGAAATCTTGCATTTACGGTCAGGAAACAGGTTCTGTGAATATGGAACAATGGAGACCAACAGGACAGTGGTCACAGTGGACCACATTTCAGGGAGTTCCTGGTGGACCATTTCAATGCCTCTAGACTCACCTTAAGTTGGAGACAACTTACCTTGTGCCTTCTCTGTGTTCTCTGTCACCTTGCCAGCCCTTGCTTCATTTGGCTGCAGTTTCCCATAGGGTACTCAGCATAATGCATTTTTAAAAAAAATTTTGTATTTTTGTGTTTATGCCTGTGAAGTCCAGAAGAGGGTGTTGGATCTGCTGGAACTGGAGTTACAGCTAGCAATGAGCCACCCAGTGTAGGTTCTGGGAATCAAACTTGGGCCTCCAGAAGAATGGCAAGTGCTCTAACCACTGAGCAATCTCTCCAGCCCAGCATAGCTTATTTTAACCACCAAGTTAACGGGCTTCCACTTCCTAAGGTGACAAAGGTACAGCCAGAACATTAAACCAGATTTGTTTAGACACAAGAGTGTGGTGGTATTTTATCTGTGTTCCCCAATAAAATTTATCTGAGGATCGGAGGAAAAATGGGCAGCCAGCCACTAGTAGAAACAATAGTCATGCAAGTTAGCGCATGCCCTTAATCCGTTTGGTTCTCTGTGACTCCAAAGTCACGTTGGGAAACTAGCGGAAGGGGGTGGTAGCACACGCCTTTAATCCCAGCATCAGCCATAGAGTTATGGAGGTCCGTGTAGACAGACAGAAAGTGATGTAGCTTGGTAAAGATAGGAAATGAGTTAGCAAAACGGACAGGCATAAAAAGCCGGGTTAGACAGGAAGTCACTCTCTTCTCTTCGCTTCGCTCTTTGGAAGCAGCGGCAGCGTTGGTGAGGTGAGGCTAGCTGGTNGCTTGCTCCTAATTCCTCTGATCTCTGTCAGATTTTCACTCCTATTTCTTGTTCTGTGTGTTTATTAATAAGACTGGTTAGAAATTCGTCTTACACAAGATAAGTCATACATATCTTGAGGGGTCATCTGGAAACACTGAACTTTAAACAAACATTCTCGAAAGAGCCCCCCGCCAGGTGTGTATTCCCAGCACTCAGGAAACTGAGGCAGGACGAACAGTGGAATTTTAAGGCAAGCTTAGGCTACATAGCTAGATACTGTCTCCAAAACCTGAAGACCAAAACCCTCTCCTTGCCTTCATATGGGGAATCTAGTCTAATAGTCTATGTCGTCAGGTGGAGACATTTTAGTTCACAAAGCTGGCACAGCCCCTGGGTTCTTCTCCCTTCTCCCACAAACCCCATGTCCTTTCCCAGGTGACTCACTACCATGGGCATTTGTCCCATGATTGGCCACGTGTGGTAACCGGCTTGATCTAGATGGCAAGTTCTAGGCCAGCCACGGCCACATAGAGAGACCCTGACTCAAAAAGGAAAGATTAGAACAACTGATCTTCCCAAAGTGACATCCTTCTCCTGTTGCTCTCCAAAAACCAAAGGAAGGGACTGGAGAGATGGCTCAGCGGCTACAAGTGATTGTTGCTCTCCAGAGAGAACCCGGGTTCAATTCCCAGCATCCCACATGGCAGCTCACAACTGTCTGTAACTCCAGTTCCAGGGGACCTGATGCCCTCTTCTGGTCTCCATGAGAACCAAGCATGCACATAGTGCATAGACATACCCCCAGAAAAAAAGTCATTACATACACACAAAAGGAAGTATTTTATGTAAATTTATTCTACAGAATTTTCAAAGATTCTAACTCAATAACATTTTGCAATATATGCACATAATTAGAGAATAAAAGAGCAAAGCACCCACTTGTCAAAGCTCATCAAATAATCTTCATACTTAAATGGAAACAGAAGACTGGTTATGATATTGCAAACAAGTTGATCTCACATCCTTGTCTCCTGGCCACCCCAGCCCTCCCTCAGGATCACCTCAGCTATAGCTTTTGTGAAGGTGGAGAGTGGGACAGGGTGAGTCCTTCTAGAAATATCACCTGCACACATGCATTCATAATATTTCCTGAAAGACACATGGCAGCATGTGGGACACTGTTTTCTTTGCTTCTTCCATTTGCTAATTTTGAGTGGGTGTGTATGTGGCTGGTATTTGTGTGTGTACGTGTCCATGTGTGTGTATGCAGGTGTCTTCCTCTACCGAGTTCTACCTTGCTTTTTGAGAAAGGATCTCTTCGACCCTGGGAGTCGCAACGGGCAAGTCTAGCTTGCCATACCAGCAAGCTGCCTGCCCAGCTCCCCAGCTCTGGGATTGAAAGTGTGCACCAAGCCGGGCGGTGGTGGCGCATGCCTTTAATCCCAGCACTCGGGAGGCAGAGGCAGGAGGATCTCTGTGAGTTCGAGGCCAGCCTGGGCTACCAAGTGAGTTCCAGGAAAGGCGCCAAAGCTACACAGAGAAACCCTGTCTCGAAAAACCAAAAA
>LZPO01116608.1:145259-167590 GCA_001675575.1 Neotoma lepida | reverse complement strand
ACAGGGTTTCTCTGTGTAGTCCTGGCTGTCCTGGATCTCGCTCTGTAGACCAGGCTTGCCTCAAACTCACAGAGATCCACCTGCCTCTGCCTCCCAAGTGCTGGGATTAAAGGCGTGCACCGCCACTGCCCGGCTGTGGTGGCAGTCTTAAAAACAAAAATTCTAGGGCTGGAGAGAAGGCTCAGCCTTTAACAGCACTGGCTCTTCTGGCAGAGAATCTGGTTCAGGTCCCAGCACTCACACTGGGCTCTCAGTTAACTGTAATTCCAGCTCCAGGGGTCTGATGCCCTCTTCTGGCCTCTGCAGGCACCAGCCATGCTGTGCAAACACTCACACACATAAATATAAATAAAATTTTTAAGTGTGTAAATTCTGAGCAGGTGAAAAGGAGCTTTTCACCTGAGAGTGTTCTTGTGTCAGGGGCGCGTGGAAGCCGCTCTCCCAAAATGAGCATTCAGCCTTCACTGTCATCTCAACAGCTCTGTTCTGAAAGAGATGAGCTACTGACTCATTCAGGAACTTTTACCACAGTGGGGGGGGACACATGATGATGACATGGGTTCGGAAGAGTTGTTCCGTATGGTTTGTTTATTCTGCGATAATCTTCCTTTAAGGAATAAGAAGACAGCAATCAATATTATTTTGCTTTTTTCCATGTTCTTGTTGCCACAGTCATTTTAGTGAGTACAGAAAAGCAGATATATTCTTTTGTGTTTGGGTTTTTTTTTTCCTCAAAATGGGGTTTCTCTGTGTAGCCCTGGATGTCCTAGAAATCACTCTGCAGACCAGGCTAGCCTCTGAACTCAGAGACCCTCCTGCCTCTGCCTCCCAAGTGCTGGGACTGAAGATGGGCACCGCCGTGCCTTGCTTAGGATAGCAGACAGATCCGAACACTCCTTTAGCCAGCAAGTTCCATGTGAACTTTGGAGCATCACCAGATGTGAATGTTACCAAAGGCCCAGTCTTGGCAGTGAGGTGACAAAGGAGATAACTACAGAGTGCAAGGCCAACAGACAACGTCTTATCTACATGAGCACACCAGGGACCAGGCGAGGAAAATCCTTATCTGTACATAGATAGGATTTGTACTTAAGATGCTCATCAGTGAGTGAAGGAAACAGGTGTGTCTACAAATAACTCCAAGGCACAGCATGTGTGTGCTAATGTCACACATACACTCAATGCCAGAGTGCTGAGGAACAAGGTGAGGGGGAGGCGCTGGCTTGATCTCAGCAGGCAGAAAGGGAATGGTCTGTATCAGTGGTTCTCAACCTGTGGGCTGTGACCCCGTTGGCAAACCTCTATCTCCAAAAATATTTACATTATGATTACAACGGTAGCAAAATTACAGTTATGGAGTAGCAACAAAAATAATTTTATGTTGGGGATCATCACAAGATGAGGAACTGCCAGGCAGTGGGTGCACGCCTTTAATCCCAGAATTTGGGAGGCAGAGAGGCAAGGCAGATCTCTGGCCAGCTTGGTCTATAGAGTGAGTTCCAGGACAGCCAGGGCTACACCTGTCTCTTATACACATCTAGATGTGTAATGAGGAACTGTAGTGGAGGGGGCAGCACTAGGAAGGCTGAGAACTGCCGTCTGTATAAACCTCTATAGCCTTGAAGCAACACTAAGCCTAAATGAACCAGTCTAGCAAGAGATTCAATATAGACAGAATGAAACTAAGAGTTTACTCAGCATGGTGTGAACTCCTGCTGATAGGGTCAAATATATATATATATATATATAGCTAAATTTTTAAGATCCAAAGACAGATGGGGTTAAAAATCTCAGGTCAGAGCTGTCAGTGGAGGGTGTTATTGTTAAATATTTACTGTCTCTCTAGGGGAACATTGTTTTTTGCTCTTCATTAATACTAGGCTGGTCACATGACCTACTTTGGCTAATAAAATGGGAGAAGTGATACTTGTCTCTGCCAAGTAGAAGTTTCTCCCTTGTTCTCTTTCCTATGTTCTCTGCTAACCAGTGAACCNTCACATTCAGAGGCTCTTATAGCCTCAGTTTGAGTTCTGACAAAAGGACAGCTTGGTGCAGAGGCAGGGTTGGTTCATGGTAAAAACGTCGTTGGCGTAAGCAAGAACTAAACCTTTGTAATAGCCACCAGTTTCTAAGCTTTTTGTGTGGGGAGCAGAGGAAGCCCTGAGTGCTGTTGACATGGGCACGGCCATGTCAAGGATACCATACCCTCAGGCCCACACAGAAATGGCAAAGCCCCTGGGGTGTGAGGCTGAGGGGTCAGGGGATGGCAAAGACTTTCTTGAGGGTCTGAGTGCAAATGTTGGTAGCACATGCAGAAAATGGCCACCATGGATTTCTCCCCAGGTAATTATGTCCTGGAGCCTGATCCCCTACAGAGACTGCTCCTCTTGGCAGCTGGCTAAACCTTCCTCCTTGACCCAGCTGTGTACCATAAGCCCTGCTTTTTGTGTGTCTGTTTGCTATAACCTCACCCCCTTGCTCAACTCTATACAACAAACACGATGAGCTTCCGGAATGGGGGTGGGGTTGCAGCTGGGGTTTCTCCGCCTAAGAGCCTACTCCACCCAAATCCTAGCATGTCTGTCCTGCGTCTGTGTCTGTTTTTGCTTCATTCCCTCAGCCCTATCCTCCTCAGCCAAGTCTGGCCAAGTCCCTGGAAGGTATGTCAAGAACTCAGAACTGTTACCAGATTCGCAGCTCAGTCTAAGCTGACTGACATTTCACAGCTCTGGGATCTGACTGGACCATATCAATTTTTCTTGCCTAGGACAAGAAAAATTGTTCCAGAAGACTGGGTGGCCATTCTCAACAGGGCAAGTTAGGATCAGCCTTGCTGAGAACTTACACTTGGGCATAAGGCTTGGGAAGGGGCAGGCTGGCTGTGAATGCTGGGAGAAGGATGCTAACAGAATTGAAGCAGAGGCATCCCTGTGTTAAGAGGAAGAACAAGGAGGCAGCTGTGGCAGGAACAGAAGGAGCAAGGGGGTCAGTGGTGGAAGAGTTCAGAGAATAGTGACAGTGGACAGATCACGCAAAGCTTTACCACAGGCTACTGCAGATGCTGGCTTTTATTGCAAGTGGTTTGGATTAGGGAAGTAATACAATTTATCCTTTAAACTGACCACTCTGCTGTCTGTGTTGGGAGCAGACTGATAAAGGGCTAGGGCAGGAGCTAGGAGAATAGCAGGAAAGTTACTGAAGTGACAGGTGGCCTGGGCTGGCATAGTGGCAGTGGAGAGATGAGGAAAGGATTGTGGTGGTTTGAAAGAAAATGGCCCCCAAAGGGAGTGGCACTATTAGGAGATGTGGCCTTGTTGGAGTAGGTGTGGTCTTGTTGGAAGAAGTGTGTCATGGGAAACTGTAAACAAAACCCAATTAAATGCTTTCTCTTATAAGAGTTGCCATGGTCATGGTGTTTCTTCACAGCAATAGAAACCCTAACTAAGACAAGGATAGACCCTCAATTTATTTTGCAAGTGTAAAACCAACACAATGAGTTCATGGACTTATTATGGCATTGTGAGACAAGGGACCCAGGATAAGTTCATAATGTTGACGTCAACAACAGGGAAGATGGAGTTGTGAGGGACAAGGCCCTCAAGAGAAGCAGCACTGGGTAGAAGTCAGTTCAGTTTTAGTCATGCTGACTTTGAAATGTTGTTAGACATCTGAGTGCAGGTGGTGAGTAGTGGTTGGAGTGTGAGCACACGGCTTGGGAGCCATCCAGACTGGACACTTAACACCGAAGCTCTCAGCACATGGCTGGTGTTGAAGGTGTGAGAAGGGACTGAATTGTCTAGAGTAAGTACAGGCAGGAAGGGATCCTGAGGACTGAGCTCCAGGGCTCCTGGCAGGAAAGCAGGGCTGAGAAAGAGCATCTAGTGAAGGAGGATGATGGAGAAGCCATGGGGAGAACCAGAGGTCAGCGGTGTCCCCAAGAAAAGGGAAGAAAGTGTTCTAAGGAGGAACTTTCAGTGCTGAGTCGCGGCAGGTGGACCGAGAATTATCTGCTGGCCGTAGCCATGTGGAGGTCATTGGTCCTGACAAGAGCAGTGTGGTGGGTGTGGAGAAGCCTGACTGAATGGGAGTCACAATAATCTCAAGAGAGAAGTTGTAGATAGTGGAGGAATTCTGCTACAAAGGGGACAGGAACATGGAGTGGCACCAAGCAAGAGAGAAAGAGAAGTCCAACAGAGTCCTCCATTCTCTCTCTCTCTCTCTCTCTCTCTCTCTCTCTCTCTCTCTCTCTCAGGATCCTGGTCTGTACTGATGGAAAGAACCCATTAGAGAGACAGACTCAAGTTGCAGAAGACATCGCATGTTCTGGTGCTATGGACTTAGATCTGTGAAGGCTGTAGAGTCTAGTGTACAGGTGGAGAGTGGCCTTCAGTAAGGTTCCAACACTTAGTTAAGAGAAATGTGTCAGGGGGTGGATGGGGGGGACCAGATGCAGGTGCAGACTAGTTTGCAGGTACAGGATGGATATAAGGGCACCTGTTTCTGCTGATAATCCACCCCTGCCCCTTGGGAAATACAAAGCAAATTCATCAGCTGAAAGATGAGATGGGAGGAAGGGTATTTGAGATTTGAGAAGGAGGAAAAGGTGTGCACTAGTGGTCCAAGAGAGGAAGAAGGTGGNTGGTCCGAGAACCAGCACAAAGGATCACAACTCAGTGGTCACGGATAGCAGTGAGATGGGCAGCACTGCTCTCCATCACAGGGCTACAGGTCCAGCATGGCCAAGGAGGTAGACCTACATGACTCAGGTGTGAAGAAGTAACCCAAAAGAGAGAGGAGTGTGGTTAGGAGCAAGTATGGATTGGCTTGGGAGCTGCAAGGGAGTTGATGAGATATTTGTTACTTTGAGAATTTTAAGAGGGATTCATTAGTTACCACTGCTGTGTAACAAGCTTGTCATAAATATGGCAACTGAAGACAACACACATTTATTACTCACTGTCCCTGTGGGTGGGGAACCTGGGCACAGCAGAGCAGGGCCTTGNTGTGCGTCACAAGGCCAGTTAGGGGGTCTCTGAACAAGGATCATCTGCAGGGTCCTCATGTGAGGACCAGTCGGGGAAAGGACCCCCTGCTGAGCTCACACAGTTCTCAGTAGGGTCTGATCTCTGGGTTACTAGACTAAGGAGCTCACCCCCTGCCGTGGTTAGCTGCTGTGCTCCTAACTCCTTACTATCTGGTCTTCCCCATGTGCTTATTTCATCAAAGCCAGCCAAGGACNGAAGTGATGCGGTAGCTAACACGAGGAAAGTGACAATCTTTTGTAATAAAATCCCAGGAGTAACATTATCTTACCTTTCTGTTACTGAAACAAGTGTCTAAGAAATATCAGCTTATAAGAAGAAAAGGTTTGTAAGTGTTTGGGCTCATGGTTTGGTAGTTTTCAGCCCGTGGTTGGCTGGCCCTGTTGCTTTTGGGTTTGGGGTGAATGTGTGTGGAGCAAAATGCACTCAGCTCATGACTAGAGTGTAGAGAGAGTGGAGGAGTCCAGGGCCTTCAGTCCCTCAATGGCATGACTCCAATGCCATTGTTTACCTGCCACCCTTTAAAAATCCCATCATCCCCTAATAGTACAGGTGGAGGACAAAGCCTTGGACATAGAGACATTGTTTCTAATCAGCTTTCATTGTCAGCTTGCCTCAGCCTAGAGTCATCTCAGAAGGGACTCATTTGGGGACTGCCCAGATCAGATTGGCCTAAGGGCATGCATGTGGGGGGTAATCTTGATTATTCATTGATGTAGGAAGGTCCGGCTCACTGTGGGTGGCACTTTTCCCTGTCAGGTGGTCCTGGATGAATGAGAAACCATGTTAAGCATGGTTTGTTTGCTTAACAACAATATGCCTTGCATATTGCAAGGGAACCAGCAAGCAGTGTTCTGTTCCATGGTTTTCTCTTCAAGCTCCGGCCCCAAATTCCCTCAGTGATGGACTGTGACCTGAGAGTGTAAGACAAATAAACCTTTTCCTCCCAAGTTGCTTGTGGTCCAGAATTTTTTTTTTTATATAACAGCAACAGAAAGGAAACTAGAGGGGACACTTAAGATCCAAACTAGAGCAGGCATTGTTTTTGCCGTTTTCTAGTAAAGACACAATAAAGGACACAACCCTCAACCCCCACACACACTAAGAGGAAGAATTTCCACAAAGGTGCAAATAAAACACAGGAGGCAGAACAGTTTGGAGNTATTTTAGAGTCTATCTACCATAAAGAAAAATGGATGAAATAACACATCCTAAGTAGAAAGGAGGGAAACTGAGGGAGAGAAAAACCACAGATGGACCTCTCCTAATGAGAGGGGAGGCAGGGTCACTCTTGAAGGGCAAGAGCATCAGAGGATACGCAGAAGAAACTGGTCATGTCGAGAAGTGTCTGTAGATGAGGCAGGGGAGGCCAAANTACTCAGGGTCAGAGAATCTGAGCTTGCTTTACCCAGCAGGGCTGCATAAGGAGATGATTTGGCCACGGGCGTGTTTACCAGGTGTTTGGAAGGGTCTACACTTGACTGTACGGTGTGCTTTGATCTTGCAAGGGGGGAGGTCTTTCGCCTCTCCCCATGGCATATTATAAAAAGCCCTTTTGAATAAACCTCGAGGCTGTTGGGTATTGACCCAGGCCGTCCTGAAGCTGTCCTGTGTTTCTGTCTTTCTTCTCTTCATCTAGGTCTCTCTTTCTAAGTGATACTTTCTTATCCCTCTCTCCTCCTCCTAAGAACCCTTCAATAGGTGGGAGTAGGTCAGAGCTGGACTCCCACAGACTCCCACAGGTTGTGCTCAGTACCAAGGGCCTGATGGGTTAGAAGTAGTATGCTCCTTCTGAGCTGGTTGGCAGGGAGGCAATTTGCTCTACCAAGAGAAAACACTCTGGTTTCAGCTGGAAAACAAGTAAACAATGGAGGCCTTGCTGTTGACTTAAGGAACGGAGGATGCTGGAGGCCAAGAGCCTCTGTGGCAATAGTTTTTNAAAAAAATGTGTGGCGGGGTAGCCTGGCTCTATGCTAGCATGCTGTAGTTGGGGGTCTGACAGCTCCCAGACAGTCCAAGCAGGGACATAGCAAGTCAGATGCTCTTTCTGTGTGCCCAAGACCTTGAAGGCCCTGTGTCTCTCCCCCTCTTTCAGATGCCTTCTGCTGTTTCCTTAGGCTCTTGTCAGCCCTGTCCCCCAATACTGAGACCTTTGGTACCTGCCCCATACCTCCATTTTATCCTCCACTTCAGCTACAGTGTCTGNCAAGCATTTCTGTTTAGCTCCTTTGTAGACACCTTAAAGAGTGTGTTCTGGACACAGTAAGTACAGACTCTAAATTCACAACTAGTGGAGAAGGTTAAAATGCTAAAATAAGTAAATGCTCGTAGGATTCCTTTGCTAAGAAATGTAATTATCATTTTTTAGTATGAATTGTTATCTTTTTCTTGATCATGGGGCTTCTTCAGTCTTTGTCTTTTATTGCCTCATGATTTACTTATTTTTAGTTCATGTGTTGTTTTGCCTGTCTGTACATGTATCAGATGTATGCAGTGCCTGTAGAGACCAGAAGAGGGTGTTGGATCTCCTTGAACTGGAATAAAGGGTACTGAACCACACTGTGGGTGCTGGGAACCAAACGTGGGTCCTCTGCAAGAGCAGCCAGTGTTTTAAACCCCTGGGTCATCTCTCTAGCCCCTCTTTTCAGTCCTTTATTGGTTTGAGGCTACTCCAATAAGAGAACCCTTACAATTGCCTTTGAAGGTTATCTCATCTAACAAAGACAGTACTTAAAATAATAATCCCGTGGGAAGGCTTCGGGAGGATGGAAGCCATGCATGTAGCTGATGAGTGAGAAGTATTTTATTTAAAGCTTAACATCAATGTAAAAATGTTTCCTGCATCATAAAAGCCTTAGAGAAAGGATCATTATTCCCACACGATCATGTCCTTTACATCTCAATAACCCTGTGCACTCAGCCCACAGTGAGCCCATAGTTCTTGTTCAATAAGCATTTGTTAAGCCGAAATGAGCTGATCTTAGGTAAGACATTGGCAAATATGAGTCATCCCTGAACGATGTCAAATAGGTGACAATTGGAAGAAATCCAGGAGACTAGAAGAAATAAGAGGCCAATGATAGCACTGGGGGACCCACTGCTATAGGGACCCGCTCCTGTGGACACCCACTTGCTGGGGGATGTCTTTCTGTACACTGTGAATATATGTTGTTCCCATGGTTAATAAATAAGCTGATTTGGCCTATGGCAAGGCAGCTTAGAGGCAGGAGGGAAATCCAAGAGAGACAAGAAAGGCGGAGTCTGGGGAGAAGCTAGGAGCCATCGCTAGGAGAAGCAAGATGTGAAAATACCGGTAAACCACATAGATTAATAGAAACAGGTTAATTTAAGATATAAGAGCTAGCTAGCAAGAAGTCTGACACATAGGCCGTACAGTTTGTAAATAATATAAGCCTCTGTGTGTTTACTTGGGACCAAGTGGCTGTGGGACGAGGGAGGGAGAGATTTGTCCTGACCACAGGGGTGGGCAGGACCGGAGAAACCTTCCACCTACACCACTGCTGTGGGGATTCACTGCTGTTGGACACTGCTTCTTGAAAACACAGGATCAGGGATTATTTTTAAGAGAAAGCTTTGGGTTGAGATATTTTATACAGAGAAATAGAGAAGAAACCAGCACTTACCCACAATTCTCCCGTGAAGAATTAAATTCTACTAACCTTTTCAGATTGAGGNTGGGGAGATGGCTCAGTGGGTAAAGTACTTGCTGTCCAAGACTGAGGGCTAGAGTTTGGATCCCTAACTCTGCATAAAGGCCAGAGGCATGCATCTGTAATACTGACTCTAAGAGGCAGGTAGATCCAAAGAACTTGCTGGCCAGGCAGTCTAACCAAATCAGTGAGCTCCAGGTTTACTGAGACAATGTTGCAAAATTTAAGGTAGAGAAGAATAGAAGACACCCATGATCACCATCCTCTGGGCTCCACACACACGCACACACGTGCAAGCACACCAACACACACATAACATACACATGCATATACTATACAAACACACACACACACCCAGACACTGGCACACAAACTTGGCCTGTATACTTTCAACTTCTTTATTCAGTATTTTAAAACCCTCCAATATGCAATTATGTGCTAAAATATAAGCAATATGTCAGGGTGTGTGTGTACTTGTGGGTACATTGTAAACTTAAATATATGCTCACGTGCGTGGTACAGAACTTGCCCATCTCCAGAGTTTCTGCAGTAAGAGGTGCTACATTATTACCATTGGGACAGTAATGGAATAAGGAAGCCACTGCTTTACATGTCCATGTACAGATCTGTGACCCAAACAATATGTTTTTAAAGCATCAAACCCNGAAATGAATACACAGTCATGGGGACTGATTCCAACCTGACCCTCTGACTTTCAATCTCCCAGTTTTCTCTGCAGAGACAGCCAGCATTGCCAGGTCCTGAGAAGAAACTTCATCTGCATATGTAAATACATACTCTCTGTCCCTATGCAGCCGGCAGCACACGCATGGTGTTTACTGTTTTGTCCTTAAGCCCGGGGTTTCAAAACCATTGGAAGAGCTTTTAAATGGTAAACTTTCTGAGCATGCAATTAGCAATCAAGACCATTTTTTCTCCCCATAAGCTCAGACAATTAACTTAGGGCAATCGCACGATGCTCTTCCTAGCTGGGCAGGTCCCTTCAAGTCACAGATTGTNATGTTACTGCTAGACAGTTAGTTCCTGTTCGCTTCAGTTGAATTTACTTAGTTAAAACACCATCAGAAAACTCTTGATATTTTTGGTAGCTAAAGCAAAATCCTGCAGAACATAACAAAATCAAACAGAGGAAAATTTGGGGCTCAGCTTAAAATACAGCCGGGCAAACCCACACTCAGTTGCTGGAATAAGAACCAGCTGGGAGGGCTAAATTTAGCACCGAGCCTTAAATATGGCCAGTCCTGATGTCCACAGCCTCCAGGCAGAGAATTCTGCCCCAGCTCCCAAGTTGGAACGTTTGCTGGAAATGCTGAATTTACAGAACCATCCCAGTCAATCCGATGTGATTTCCTAGGCTGAGAGGTTTGATTTCAGGGGATCAATAGGCAGACATTATGATTTGTCATGAGGGAGATGCAGAGAACCAGAATAATGCCAGAGAGTGGAAAGGTTGTACAAAACTGTGATGTCAGTTTTTAGTTTTGATTTTTAGAACTAAGAGGCTAGATCAAACTGGAACGGGTCTCACGAAGAGAGCCGAAATGCAAGTGGAAAGTGGACAGAATTAGCTTCCTATGCGTCCCCCTGGACATATGCCAGGGGCTCTCTCTGCTTAGGTGCACCCCCTACCCCAGGGGAGGCTTGCAGAGGACCAAGCCCCGAACTGGGCTTCTTTGATTTTATCATGTGATTAGCCTCAGGGAGGAGGAGCATGCAGATCCTGTCAGAATGTGGCATCTCCCCTGATCCTAAACATAGCTCTAAGGAAGGCCAGACCACCATTCAGCATCCTGGGGATCCTCACGTCGACTTCCCCCAGAAAGGCACATGATATAGTTTATGGGGAATAATCAGGAGGCTATACCGCTTTCAGCCCAGCTGAGCAGTGGACTGACAGGGGAGAACAGGACTTCTGACTTCCTACACACCCATGTGCAGAGAACATATCCGTCATGGTCCTCGGGTGCACCCTTGCTCAGACTCTGGCCTATCGGCGGAAGACACTGCCAGATGGCGGGAATGCTCTGTCTTTAAGGCTGCTTTGGTCTCCATGGTGAAGTTGCTCTCTCCCTCCTCTGCTGCTCTCTTGGAAGGTAGTGTGGTGGGGTAGTGACATTACAGGCTGAATGGTGGTCAGGTGGCATTGGAAAGGGCTCCTTGCTTCCTGCTGGTGACTTCTAAGCTGTGGCCAGGCTGTTTTGCTGTTCTGGTCTCAGCCATCTGTGACAGCCTGGGGGTCTCTCTGAGCCTGTCTGGGAGCCCAATGACCCTCACTATGGATCTGGACACCCTGACCTCTCTCTGTTATCCTGCCTCAGTGTCCTTCTGGCTCCCAAGCCACGTTCCCAGCCACAGCTTTGGCTGCCAAGGCAGCTTGCTCAGGGCATGTTAGGGCCTTGGTAAAGTTCCTGGCTTGTGGGGACAGAAGGATCCCTAAGATACAGTTCTCTCTGCCCTTATCTACCCATGCGTGGCTGCCTTATTCTGACCTCCTCAGCCGTTCCCACCACAGCCCTGGTCCCCAGCAGATCTTAGGATATTGGTGAGAACTGACCCCTGTCAGGGTCTTCTATCTGCCCCTTTCCACGGGGTTAGACAGATGGGATTTTTTTAAAATCCCCATTCCTGTCTACCTGTAATTTGTATTATGTTGGAAGTTGATAATGAACGCTTTAAGAAGTTCCTGGCTAAATAGTTTACCACACTTTTTCTTTGCTTTTGTTCTGTTGGTGCTGTCTGGTTTTGACACACTGGAGATTCGACCTAGGGCCTCATGGATGCTAGGTAAGCACTGTGCCACTGAGCTACATCCCCAGCCCTGTGTCCGGCTTCTGAGACAGAGGTCCTCCTAGATGGCCTAGGCTGCCCTTCAACTTGCTCTATAGCCTAGTCTGTCCTTGAACTTTCACTCTTTCTGCCTCAGTTTCCCTAGGATTTTAACTAGGATTACAGGCTTGAGCCACCACATCTATTTTTTTTTAAAGACATGACTCTCAGGCTTGTTATCATCATTTTGCTTCAAATCTTATTTTGGATGGGAGCAGCTAGATGTTAACTTTTGTTTGTATTCTTTGAGAAAAAAATGTATGTAATCCCTTACTCCAGTAAGACTACAGAGGTCTTATTTTAATTTCTAAAATATTTTGTATTAAACTTGTATGTGCGTATTTAACCAGTGTTTGCCCTGTTGGGAAGTGTGTTCCCTGAGGGTGTGGATAGGGGCTCAAAACTAATAAATGGGTCTCAGAAATCAAGCCTTAAGGTAAGTTTGACAAAGGGAAACTCCAGGTTATAGAAATGAATAGAAGTCTGTGGTGGCACATGCGTAGGAGGTTTGAGATTAGAGCCTGGCTACACAGCAAGACCCTGTCTTCACTCCTTCTTCTAGCACNGCCCCCACATAAAACTGTGAACGGAACGTCTAGAAGTTAATAGGACACATATCTTTACTAAGCTTAGCCACGATGTGTCCAAAGCTTCTGAAGNTTCCACCAGAAGGGACTTTAAGGAGAGAGTTAGCCAATGTGTCACTTACCATCTCCTGAGGTCAAACTGTGTCAAAATTACCCGGAGAGGGCGGGGAGAGATAGCTCAGTGGTTAAAACTACTTACGACTCTTGCAGAGGACCTCGGTTGTGTTCCCAACACCCACATGGGGATTCACAACCATCTCTAACTCTAATTCCAGGGGTCTGAGGTCTCTTCTGACTTCCCAGGGCATCTGCACTTACAAACACTCAGGCAAACACACATACACATGAAAGTAAATAAACAAACCAATATTTTCCAAATTACCTGGAGGTTTCATTGAAATGCCCGCTCCTGGGCCAGTACCCCCAGTTTGGGCGACAGTGGGTCTGGGATATACCAAGCTCTTAGGTGACAGCTGCTGCAGAGGCTCACACCATTTGATTGAATTGTTCTAAAGAAAGTCTCTAGAAAGACTAGAGACCGAGACACAGACTCCATGTGGCCACTAGAGTGAGTTGGCTTAAAAAGAGCCACTTTTAGCTTCTGTTCAGACAGCTGGGGATGCATCCTCATCACACACACTGAGCAGGAAGCCTGATGACCATTCAAGACTTGGCCCTGGAAGCGTTTCCCTAAAGGCCCACATGTTGAGGGCTTGGTCCCCATAGTGTCCGAGAATGGTGGAACCTTTGGGATGTGGAGCCTAGTAGAAGAAAGTTGAGTCAGTAGGGGAGCATTCTTAAAAGGAATATTGGGGCCCTGGAGCCACCTTCTTCCTTATTTCAGACTGATGACTGTGAGGTGACAGGCCTGCTCTGCCGTGTGCACAGGCCAGAAGCAATACGTCCAAATATCCACAGACTGAAATCAGAAATCCTGAGCCAAAATGCACTTCTCCTCTAAGTTGATTGTCTTTGGGATCTTGTCACAGTGTGCGAAGCTGACTGTGTTTTCTGTGTCATCAGACTGGAGGAAGTCAGGCTGCAGACCGGGATGACTGGAAGCCCTTCCTGAGTACTATCAAAAGGGTAGAGGGGCAGAGCAGGGGCCTTTTCTTCATCCTGAACCTCTTCAGCCAACTGGACCCCTTTCAGGAATACTGTCTAAAAGTGGGGTATAGTCGTATACACCCTGGGGAGGCTGAGGCAGGAGGATTGCTGCAAGTCTGAGGCTGATGTGGATTATATAATGAGTTCCAGAAAGAAATCTCATGTGACAGGGCAAGGCAGTGCAGAGGTTCCTCCATCTTGTATGCTTGCTGAAGCCAGAATCCCATGGAAAATTACCCAACTCTATCCTAGGAATCCAAGGTCAAGAATCCTTAGCTAAGCGCTTATTAGCTTCTGTTGAACTGCCTGCTGTTTGAAGCATATCTCTCCCCATCTCTGCCCCCCAGTTGCTGAGCAAGATGTCAGGACATGATTTCTGCCTTCAAAAACCCCTGTGTTCTGGACACAGTGTGCTCTACTTGGGTTCCCAAATGCCCGAGTGTAGTCCCAGCCGGCTGTAATAAAGACTTTCAGTTGGCTATAAACTATGCTGAGTGGTCATCTCTGGTGGGCTCCCGGTCACACCAATGTCAAAAGAAAACAATACCAGAACTCCTGCACTGTGAAAGGTGTCTGCCCGTGCCCTACCACCTCGGATGAATGCATGAGGTTGTCTGCGTCCAGGAAAATGCTGCTTCCTCAGCCCTGAGTGAACAGAAGAAAAGCCGTGTCCCTGCTAGAGGAGGGATCCATGATATTGAGGGCCTAGCTTCAACCCCAGCAGTGGGCGTGGCTTCCCGAGAGGCTCTTCCCTGCGGCTTGCCGAGAAGAACATGTGTTCCAGATGTGTGCAGTAGTGAGGAGGCATCTTCTGCAGGGTTATGTTTTGAATAAGGAAGNTTGGTGTGCAAAAACCAAACCAAACAAACTGCCAGCCAAGCCGTGGCTGTGGGACTGCATCCTGACCTTGACCCCTTGGGTGTGTGCCCCGTATTTGCGTTCTCTGAATCTGTTGTTCAGTATTTCAGTGGGCTACCACTCTCCAACTCAGTCAACAAAAACCTTTAAAATAGCAAATCATCTGTCACCTCAGTTAACAAGACTCCTGGGGAGGAAGCTGACTTATATGTTTTATATGCTGAAGAGTTAGCATTAACATAAAGGGGCTGGAACCAGATGTGGTGGCACACACATGTAATTCCAGGACAGGGGACATTAGGGCACTAAGACTGCAGAATACTGGGGGTCCTTACATGGTAAAACCCTCTCAAAAAAATTAAAATTAAAAAATAAAAAAATCCAAGATCTGTTCTCAGTGGTAGTTTACAAAGTGAAACGAGAGGTCAGATAGCTTGATCAATACGGGACAGCTATGGAGCCTCTAACAGGAAAATGGTGATGAATGTTAGTTGAAACCAGCCTGCAGCCAAATGCACTTGCTCCTTCTGTGATCACACCAGAATGAAGAGGTGAGCCATGGGGACCTAGCGCTGTGACTAGGTTTGGAACTGGAAGCCAGGTGGAACCTGGACACACACCAGCAAAGTCTACCATCTGACCGAAGGGCCTGATGGCACACGGTTTGAAACACAGATGGCTTACATGACACAAAGTAAGGGGATGGAAGGGAGGGGCCACAATCCAGGCTGCCTTCCTTGAACCCAAACGCTCCAAAGCACACCTCCTTCTGTCCTGGGCCACCCGGGAAAACAGGGCAGCTCCTGACTTAGGCTGCCTCCCACCTTCCTCTGCGATACTCTCCCTTCTCCCTGTTTCTCTCCTGATGCCCAGCGCAGCCTCCAGAAGGGAACATGCACCCCCTGCTTCCAAGTGCCACCCTGCCATGCATACGTCTTTTATCATTAACCAGCACAAAAGGCCTTTCTTTCCCTAAAGCAGTTTGAGGCCTTGGAAGGGAGGGGTGAAAGTGTGTCCGTTTGGGGGAGCAATGACTCTGAGTTGGTTCCTAGACTTCTCCCAGGCTTGTGTGGTGGTCTTATGGCAATAGGAAACCTTAGGTTAGGGAGAGAGAAACCTGNTGGTCCCGTGTCCTTTGACGATGGTCTCCAGCAGGACTGGGGCCTGGCTCCGAGAGCTAGTGTGAGAGCACTCCTGCCTCAGTGAGCCTCTTTCTTATAGAAGGGCAGAGCCATCTCCTTCCTTTCTTCCTAAGTGGGGCCTCACCTTGCCTGTCTTGATCCGATAGTTCTAAATACATACCTTGTCCTACAACTGATGGTACTTTAGATCTTAATGATTTCTTGGCACCAAATTTCCTGGCCTGACTTCAAGCCTCTTACTTCTCTCCAGTCTTTAGGATTTTTTTTAACCTCTACTAATAAAATATCTGTCAAGGAAACTCTTCTTTAAAAACCATTCTTTTGTAAATCGAGGTATTATTTTATAGGAGAACGAGAGCATGCATTTTGGCAACATAAAATACAGCCTNAACAAGGGGAGCAAATGGATCAACTTCTGAACAAGAATTCCGAAGAGAATCGGAAACATTGTTGCCTTCCATTCAGAGGCCAGAGAGTCCGGGAAACAAGGCAGAGGCTAGTCCTGACCCGAATTCCACAGTGTAAGCAAAGCTACCAGGCAGTGGGGAAAGCAAAGGAAGCTGGTTGTGTAATGATACTATTGAAATGTCAGAGCTCTTGGAGGTAGATCTGAGCAATCCAAATGACAGCCAGGAGGTTAAAATGTCACCATGCTGTTTGACTTCTGGTTGCCTGTCTCCATGACTCCAGCTATTTGCATGCCTTGGGAGGCAAACCAAGGCCGCAGCAGCTCCAGAACTGTTGGCTGAACTGAAGGCTGGCTCCTTCTTGGTTGGCATGAGTACAAGTTGTCATTTAACACTTTCATCACACACACACACACACACACACACACACACGAACACTTTTGATGGTTTCATCATAAACCACCTCAGTCCCTAATCTGGACATATGCGCTATCTGAAACAATTTTTTTTTTCAGACAGGGTCTCATGTATCCCAAACTAGCCTCAGACTCACTATGTTAGTCAAGGTTGACCCCAAGCTTCTTTGTTCCTCNTGCTTTCACCTCCTAGATGCCAGGATTACAAGCACACACCACCATGCCTGGTTCATAAAACACAGGGCTTTGTGCATCCTAGGCAAGCAGCTGTCAGTGGGGCTGTATCCAGGCCTGTGGTGTCAAAGGCTAAATAAGAACCTTTTCAGCTGCTCCTCAGAAGCATGCACGAGTCTCAGCATCCAAGCCAGACCATCTCCTCCTTTCTGAAGTGCTTGTCTGCCCTCATGACATCCCTTCCATTGTATCCTGGAATGCATGCACTTATTTTTCCACAAACTTCCACATAGACCACTTCCCTGCCATATTGGAGGCTGTTGGAGGCAAGAGCTGGAGTTATCTTTGCAATCCCTGGAGTGCTTAGAATAACACCTCAGACACAGTTAAAACACTTAACATTGTTGGGTGATGGGTCACAAAGAATATAGACACATATTTCTCTACATAGCCTTGGCTATCCTAGAACTCACTATGTAGATCAGGCTGGCCTCAAACTCACAGAGCTCTGTCTGTCTCTGCCTCCCGAGTGAGTTCTGGATTAAAGGCATACGCCACCACTCGAAATTATCCAGACAGTGTTGGGCTGGTGAGATTGCCGGTAGATAAAGGTGCTTGCTGCAAAGTCTACTAACCAGAGTTCAATCCCAAGAACTCACATGGCAGAAGGACAGAACTGACTCCTGAGAGCTGTTCTCACCCTGGTACATGTTTATACACTCACCCACACACACACAAAAAAATGCAGTATTGAAAAAGACATATATGAACAAGCCATTCCTGGAAGTTATCCCTTTGAATCAACCCCCTGAGTTCTCAGAGACAGAAACTCCATGACCTATAAAATAACCCTAATGTTCAGTCTTTGTTTAAGACAAAACATTTTGGTGACCTAAAGTGCAATCTTCCCACAGTTTTGACTTGTTTTCTCTAATTTTAATTTTATAAAGTTAGAAGTTAGCTGAAACAAATCGGAGTGAAACAGGCCAGTAAACCAATTTGGTCTGGATTAGAAGGAATCTGAACAGAACAAAATAAAACAAGAGACTGACTTTTGACATAAGCCAGGAACAACTGCATATACCTAAAAAGTGTTTCCCTATTTAAAAGCAAATCACAGGCCAGATGTGCCAGCACTCACCTTCCATCCAAGGACAGAAAGCTGAAGCAGTAGGATCATGAGTTCAAGGCTAGCCTGAACCATACACTAAGATCCTATGCAAATCAATAAAGAAAGGAAGCATGGGACTCACTCTACAACTCATTTGACAGAGGACACCCAGCAGACCCTGCTCCTGCCAAACATCCGTGTGTACTCCTGCTATCAAAGGACAAGCAAAAAGCCTTTTTATTCTCCCCACCTCATTCCCCAAAGGATTCGAGTTGGCTTTATTCAAACACACACAATATCAAACTAAAAACAGACAAAACAGCCGGATAAAGAGAAAACAGGACTGGCTAGTAAAAACGGGGGAGGGGGGATTATTAAGGGGAGATGTATGCCAGAAATCTATGAATGTCTAAGTTTGGATCTAAATTTCTTGAGATCAAGGCAAAGACAGCAATGTGATTGGCTACATTTTTTCATGCTGGGTCTGACATGAAAACCTAGGTCCTCAAGTCCGTATGTCAGAGCCCCGCGGATCTCAGTGGTTCCCTTGGTGGAGGGTGGGTTACTCCTCAGCTGAGCCGTGCCCCACATCTCTGTAAGCCCAAGGCCTGCTCTTTCCTCGAGCTGACCCAGCATGCCTTGCCATGTTACTCAGGAGGAGATGGCCCCTTCCCCACGGCAGCATCCACACAAGGATGTAGCTGTGGACATGACAGTGTGAGCTGCCACTACAAAGACCCTAGAGAAGTCTAAAGAGGCAAAACAGTCCGCCACTCTCTGCACAGTAAACATCCGCCCTTGTCTGCTGGCCAGAAACCACGATGCTCCCCGGTGCCTGAGGCCCCATCTGGCTTCCCTAGACTCCTTTTCCAAGTGCCTCAGGCCCCCAGCCCCAAAGGACGACACATGTGTTCCTCGGATGGCTGTCAATGGAAAGACAGGAGCTAAACCATCACCATCACAATGTGCGTGGCTGATATACAAGCCTCCCAGGGATAGGTCCTATTTCTTAAGAGTGACTTTTCAACCTACTTATAACTCTAATTAACTGACTAGAGGGCTGATTGATTAATAGATTGTGTGCAGAGCAGAGTCAGAGATGCTCAAACCGTGGTACTTCCTCTGTGCCCCTTGAATGCCACTTAGTAACCACTTTGCCATCCATCAGAGCCCAAAGATTTAGTGACTTGGCCTCCACCTTCTAGAAGTGCACAACCATTGCCCTTTTCTGTACAGAATGCACTGGAACCACTTAGGGTTTGCTCTTTGGGCCTTGATTTTAGTTTACAATGAGGAACGAGATGTGAAAGTAATTGGCAGATGGGGATCTTTTCTCTTCCCTCCTTCCCACTTACCCTTGCTCTCTCAACCCTTGTCAAATATAACTACTTGTTTCATGTTGGAAATCATATGTTTCATAAAAGAAGGTTTCTGCCTGCCCTGCCTGTAGCAAGGCTGTGTTTCTGGGAAGNCCAGAGCAGTGGCTGGAATGTCTCTCCACTGTCTGTCCGGCACAGATCTTGCCTATTGGTGCCCTCTCATAATTAAAGCCATCAGCCTGTGGCCAAAGAGATGTGGGCTCTTCAGTGCTCAGTACCCTGTGATGTGGCACATGCCCTGTCCCGTATCATTAGCAACAGTCAAGGGAAAGCTCGCTCTGAACTCATAGTCTACAAACTTCCTTGTGCTGATGCCAAAGCTGTGCCCTCTCTTGCTTGGCACAGGATTTGTGAGGGTCACCTACACTGTCTGTGGTGGTTTGGATAGGTATGGCCCCATAGACTCATCTGTTTGAATGCTTGGTCCATAGGGAGTGGCACTATTAGGAGGTGTGGCCTTGTGGAGTAGGTGTGGCCCTGTTGAAGAAAGTGTGTCACTGTGGGAGTGGGCTTTGAGGTCTCAGAAGCTCAAGACCGTTCACTTCCTGCTGCCTGCTGATCAGGATGTAGAACTCTCAGCTCCTTCTCCAGCACGATGCCTGCCTGCATGCTGCCATGCTTCCCTCTATGACCATAATGGACTACAGCGCTGAACTGTAAGCCAGCCCCAATTAAATACTCTCCTTTATAAGAGTTGCTGTGGTCATGGTGTCTCTTCACAGCAATGGAAACCCTAACTAAGACTGTTGAATTGTTCTTTCCCTATTATTGCCGAGTAGTTCTCCGTTGTAAGACTATATAATCAGAACTGGTGTATGGTACACACCTTTAATCCTAGCACTTGGGAAGCAGAGGCAGGAAGACCTCTGTGAGTTTGAGGCAGGAAGTTCCAGGCTAGTCAGGGCTACACAGAGAGAGACCCTGTCACAAAAAGAAGAAAAAGAAAGAGGAGGAGGAAGAGAAGAAGACAACATAGAGAATACATAGTCACCCCCATAGTTCCTTGTGGAATTGGTTCCAGTATAACACACACACACACGCACACACACACACACACACACACACACACACTCTCATGAATACCAAGACCCAAAGATGTTCAAGTCCCTTTTAGATGGCATAGTATTTGCATCTAACCCATGCATCGCCCATATACCTGAAGTCATCTCTATAGTACTTACAATACCTGAAACATTGTAAATACTATGCAGCTGCTAAATTATACTGTTAGAAAATAGTGACAAGAAAAAAGTCTGGGTATATTCAGTGTAGATACATTTTTCCCTAATTTAAAAGCTTATTTTCAATTATGTGTATGTGTGGATATGTCCATGTGAATGCAGGTGCCCTCAGAGGCCGGAAGAGGGTGTGACTCTCCTGGAGCTGGAATCAGAGNTGGCTGTGAGCTGCCAGATGTGGATATTGGGAGCCAAACTCAGGTCCTCTGCAAGAGCAGCAAGTGCTCTTCTCACTTTCGAGCACACCTCCAATTCTTCCCAAGTTCCTCTCTCTTCCTAGAAGTTCTGTCTATCCTCTCCTGCCTAGCTATTGGTTGTTCAGCTCTTTATTGAACCAATCAGAAGGTGCCTTAGGCAGAGACACGTCTTCACAGTGTACAGAAAGATGATCCCACAACAATGGATATTGGGAACCAAACTCAGATCCTCTGCAAGAGCAGCAAGTGCTCTCAACTGATGAGCCATCTCTCCAGCCCCTCTTAAATGTTTCTGATGCTTGATTGATTGAATCCATGGATGCACAACCCATGGAAACAGAGGGCTGACGATGCTACAATTATTCTCTCTGGTTGCTAGATATTGAGTTGCTTCCAGCTTTTGACTTTTGTGGGAAAACGTTGCTATGTGCGGTGTGTGTGTGTGTGTGTGTGTGTGTGTGTGTGTGTGTAATAATCTTATTCTGGATATAAGTTTTTAATTTTCCTGGACAAATCTCGAGGAATAGAATTGCTAAGTTGGGGTGTAGTTTGCTTAATTGTATTAGACAATGTCTGTGGTGGTTAATCATTACTATCAACTTGACTGGGTTTAGAATTACTTAGGAGATGGAGGACCACCTCTAGGTGGTCATTTCCAGAGAGTTAACTGATGGAAGAGGACCCACCTCGTATGTGGGGGGCACCATCCCAGCTGCCAGAGGCCTGGACTGAATGAAGGCAGGGGCGGGGGAGAAAGCCAGCAGACCGTCACATTCAGCTCCACCTGGAGCACCATGCTGTGAGCAGCTCTGTCCTGTTATGCCCTCCTTGCCATGATGGACCACACTCTTTGAAGCTGTCAACAGGATAACCCTTTCCTAGATAACCCTATTCTTTGTCAGGGATTCTTGTCACAGTGACGGGAAGTAACCAATATGCTATCAAACCATTTCCCAAAGTGGTCACACCATTAACAATCCAACACTTACCTTCTACATTATACATCATCGTACGATAATTCAGGTTACTCCACATCCTTACAAAGTGAAGCTGTATCTTTTGAATCTTAGCTATTCTGGTGGATGTATATACATAGGATACCTCCCACTGCACTTTCAATCTCCAGACTCAAAAAAATACATAGATGATCCATTTCTGTAACATTCTAAAAGTGAAAGATAACCAAAGGGAAAAAATAAAAACAGAGGTTGCCTCTGCGTGAGCATCAAGTGGGAACAAGCCTCAGGGAACTCTCTGGAGGAATAGAGAAGTTCTATATTGCAGTGGGTACGGGTTACATGGGAGTATTCATTTGTCAAATCTGCATTAAGATTCATACATCTTCATGAGTAGAAAGTTTAGCTAAAAGAACAGGAAAATGTATAGTAATTGTGTGTGGGCGTGGGCAGATATAGATCAGATGGGAAGGGAGGATATTGGCATTGTTAAAGCTGGGGGTCGGGCCAGGGCGGCTCATTACACTCTTGTATTCACTTTGTGTGCACTGAGAATGTTCTATAGTAAAAGCTTTTAAACTGTAATTGCCAATCCATAATTCCTTTTGACTACAACAAGACTCATGGAACATTATCTAATATCTTTTATTGGCTGGAGGTTAAAAATGAGAAATTAAGTGGCTTGTGCCGTGAATCTGGCTCCACAGTCTCTCCTTGGTTCTTGGATAATTTTCATTTGAAAGTGTTCAGAAATGAAAGAGGTCATTACTGTAGTGTGAACCTTATAACTCCTGATTCCTCAGAAAATAAATCAAAGGATTTTTTAATTTGAAAATTCATGAGCAGTTAGCGTTAGCAAATTGCATGAGAATAGTTTGATATTCGAAAACATTATATTGCCTGATTTAAAAACAAACTTATCTGCACATTTAGAAAGGAGATATGTTATTTTTTGTATGTTTTACCACAATTTAAAGTATAAGTGAGTGCTGGAGAGGAGGCTCCCTGGTTAAGAATATGTATTGCTCTTGCAGAGAACCAGAGTTCAGTTCCCAGCACCCATATTGGGTGTCGCACAACTGCCTTCAACTCCAGCCCCAGTGGAATCTGATGCTTTGGTTTCTACAGATACCTGCATTCACATGTACATACCCATACCCCCACATACTCATACCCCCCACATACTCATACCCCCCCAC
>LZPO01116608.1:125066-135203 GCA_001675575.1 Neotoma lepida | reverse complement strand
ACTAGCTAGCTCTTACATCTTAAATTAACCCATTTTATGAATCTATGTCGCCACATGTTCCACATGGCTTTACCTGTGTGCTTTACATGTTGCTTTTTAGGTGGCAGAATGGCGTCTGCCCAGCTCTGCTCTTTGCTTCTCTTCCCCTAGTTCGAATGTCCCGCCTAACCTTATTCTGCCTCACCATTGGCCAAACAGCTTTATTTATCAACCAATCAGAGCAACACATTTTTAGAAAGACATTCCCATCACCTACCAAATGACCAATGATAAGCCAATGTCCTGAGTTTCCTGAGTGTGGGACCACCCAAAACCATGGCACAAAGTTGGGGAGATGCAGGGAGGGGCCAGGGAATGGCAGTGGCTTCCTTTGGGTGAACTTCATTCCCCTAGGAACATAGGCCCACTAAGCCAGGCCTGAAGCCGGGGGCTGCTACTTTTATCACCTGTGTGGCCAACAAATGAAGGAAGTCAGTCTGTTTCTGGGCATGTGAAATGACTAATAGTAGTTTAGGGCTGAAAAAAATTACTGATTGAAAGCAAGCAAAGGTCTTACCATGTGGCCTATTGCATATAAGCCCCCAAGAAACATTTGTCATTATAACAAGATGGAAATGCAGGCTGCCATGCTGACTGTGAGGACAAGGAGTCAGAGATTTGATTGGGTCAAAGGCCAACACTGAGCACTCTTGGGAAAGGTGTGGAGAGCTGGACCCAGGGTGGTCTTGGAGCGGGAGGGCAGAGGAAAGAGACTGCTAGGGTAGGCTATCAAGGACTGCACCACAACCCTAAAATGGGGTTTTCATCCCTGAACCCTGCACACCCGAGTCCTTCTCTGTTCCCTCTGCTCTGGAACAATGGTTCTCTCACCTCTGCTTTAAAAGGCTCAGAGCCCAGGGCTCTCCTTGCAGGCTGTTTCCTCAGTAGCTCTAGAGAAAAGCCATGGGGCCTTCCAGCAACTAAATCAGAATGTCAGGGTGATTTAGGAACACAGATGGGTTCTGAAGCTTTGCAAATGATCCTACTGCAGCCAGGGCTGAATGCAAGGAGACCGGTGGCCATGGTGTCACCTCAGGAGTCAGAGCCAGACTGGAGAACCATGGCTTGCCACATGCCTAAAGGTCTGTTCCTATTAGAATGAGCCCCCATCAAAATCTCTAAGTGAACTAGAGGCACTCTTCANTTCACCCAGACTACTGTCACAATCATTACCATCCACTAACAGCTGGCACCCCACTGTCCCTTTGAAGAGATCTCTAGCTTGCCACAGGACANAGCAGCAAGATGCAATGGAATTGTGGCCCTTTTCCCTCAAAACCCAGGGCTGAGGGGTTGGAGTAGTGACTCAGCTGGCAGAATGCTTGCCTAGTGTGCAAGAAACCCTGGGTCCTATACCCAACACATAAAAACAACATGTGACACACGCCTGTCAGCCCAGCACTAGGGAGTTGGAGGCATAAGGATCAGGAGTTCAAGGTCATCCTTAGCTACATAGTTCAGAGCCAGCCTGGGCTACATGAGACTGTCTCAAAAAAAAAAAATAAGCAAAAACTAAGGACCTTGACTGCCATAGTTTGAACTTGAATGTTCCCCGAGGNTCTGTGCTGTTAAAGGCTGGGTGCCTAGTCTGTGCTGATGTTGGAAGTGTGACCTAGTGGAGAGAAGAAGTTACATTTAGTAGGGGGCTGTACTCTTGAAAGGGATATTGGGGCCCCCTCTTCATCCTGTTCCCCTTTGCTTCCAGGCACCATTAGGTGAATAGGCCTCCTCTGCCGTGAGTTCCCATCTTCCTGTCTCTCTCTACCTGCTGGCCATCACTGGGTGAACACACCTCCTTTGTCATGTGCTCGCACCATAATGCCCTGCACAAGCCCAAAGAGACAGGGTCAAGTGATCATGGCCTGAAATTACAGAACCTTTAAGTCAAAATAAACCTTTCTCTTCTCTAAGTCGATTGNCACAGCTATTACACTGATGGAGATGGAAAGGGTCCATCCACTTCTCTTTTCTGATTCTGGACACTGCAGGTTGAGAATGCACGGTTCAGTGATGCCACAGCCATCTGTGACAATGTTAAGAGCTATGACTGCCGGGCGGTGGTGGCGCACGCCTTTAATCCCAGCACTCGGGAGGCAGAGGCAGGCGGATCTCTGTGAGTTCGAGGCCAGCCTGGGCTACCAAGTGAGTTTCAGGAAAGGCGCAAAGCTACACAGAGAAACCCTGTCTCAAAACAAACAAACAAACAAACAAAAACAAACAAACAAACAAACAAAAAAAGAGCTATGACTGACAGGTGTTGATCTCTGAGCTACAGGACCCACACTGAACCAGCCCACTTCCAAATTATTGCTAAACAAATTAGTACATCATGGACTTGGTATTTAAGCTCCCTTGGGTAGAACTGTATGTTATTTGCAGGTGAACACTTTTCAAAAGATCCAGGCATCGGCAGTACNTCTCACAGGGGAGTTGGACAGATGGCTGTTTTCTGCTTGTCTTCAAAGATTTCTTTTGAGGAACTGCAGCCAGTGCACAGAATGAAGCTTTTCACAGAGTCCTACCGACTCTCTCGAACACTAGGACCCCTCCCTCCAATAAAACACTAAGTAGTTACATCCTTTGTACTCACATGGTAATTGAAGGGACCCTTCCCCATTAGTACCACTGTCAACTGTCTGAGCTCTGCGGGATGTGGTCAGGGCTGACAGAGGCAATGAGGTATGGGTAAAGTGTAGAAAAGTGAAGTAATCCTTAGATGCCCAGGCAACTGCTGAGCCCCATTCAACAGAGGTTTGTCCTGNAACTTCTTGAGCTGATGCCTTCAGTCATCCATAGCTTTATGTCCACCAAGTTCCATGAACTTAGTTAATTTTCATTGTAAAGTTCTATCGAATTACATTTAAATGCATATGTGTTTTTTAATTTGTATGCAAGGACTGCATGGGCTATCAGTTTGATTAATTCTTTACAGGGATTGTGTGATAAATATAATTAAATGACTGAACATCTTGAAGTGAGTATTAGAATTTTAAGTTGGCAGTCTTCAATTGTTGCCAGAAGCATTTCTTTCCTAAAAGTTACATCTCTGTTATAGTCATAAAATTATGGTGAAGAAGGAATTTGAATGTTAATCAACTGTTTTTTAAATTTGTGTCTTTTCAAGGATATACCTAATAGACAAGTCAAAATAAGAAATAGATATTAAGTACAAGGTGTGTGTGGTGTAAACTATAAGCTGTAAGAGCTACTAGCACTTGTAGACAGATTTTCAGGTCTCCCCCAATCAAATCTGATCTTTATTAATTTTGAAGAAAACCATAACTTTTTGTTTCCTGTGGAAACAAAGGCATAACCTCTCCCCAACACAACAAGTTTTTTGACTCCCATTTTGAAGATAAGACATTCTTAAAATATATAGGTTGATTTAATTTAGCAGTTTTTTTCTATTATCCAATGTCTCTCTGCAGCTGTTGTTTTTTGTACATTTAAAAAATTCAAAGTCAACAAAGCACCACACAGGATCCAGACACCTTATGTATTTCCCATCTTTACATGGCTTATTTTTTTATATTACTTTACTCTCTCTTTAAAGACTTTATTATTTTTAAATAATTTATTTTTTCTATGACTGTCTCTATACCTCTTTCTAGCTATTGGCCATTCAGCTTTTTATTACATCAATCACAATACATTTTCACACAGTGTGCAAACATCCCACAAGTATCTGCAAATAAAAGCCACCTGCAAGTTTATATTCTTTTGCATTTTGTGTGTGTGTGTGTGTGTTTGTGTATGCAAGAGCATGCATGCCTGCTCCCTGGAGCTGGAGTTGCAGGTGTTTGTGAGCCATTATATGTGGGAGTTGGGAACCAAACTCTGATATTTTGTAAGAGTGCAGCAAGCACTCTTAACTGCTGAGCCATCTCTCCAGGCCCTCCCTTCATTTTTTTATCAGAGAGTTCACAGTATTACATTGTTAATTTACCACTTACATAAGCCTCTTGTTAACTCAAAACCAGAAGTTCAGTGAAGAGTTTTCAAGTGAAGATTGTGAATTTCCTCTTGATGTCTAGTGCCCACCACAGCTACCTGGGGAGTACTTCCCATTACTGTGGAGGATCGGCGTTGGCCTGAAAGATCACAGTTATGTCAGCAGGACAGCCGACTGGACTTTGACACCAAGAACTCCAGTTCACATGCTCTTTTACTGGCTGTATGCTTGTGAACAGATTACCTAAGCTTCTGAACCTCTGATTTCAAATTCAAATAATCATCCTTGGATTAACCTTTCAGGATTATCATAAACTCTGAATAAGACAACAGAATGAAATGTTCCCAAGGAGATCAATTTGGAAACTATAAAGTACTCTATAAATGTCATATGCTTATAATTAATCATTTCTCTTTAAGGTCTGTAAAACATATTGGTGGCTTTGAAGGCATCTTTTTTACAAAAGCCATCTGTGTAGAATTCTGTTAAATAGCCACCAGATACCTGGAGGCGCAGCCATGGCAGCCACACAGGCCTCTACTGTGGTAGCCTAAATATTTTCCCATACACTGTTTTACAGTAATGTAAACTATACGGCATTATTTCTTCAAGTAATTGTTCCCTATAATTCTGTCTTTGTCTTTCTTTTCAGTTATTCTAATTTGCTTGACTGACATCTGTCCTACTGGGTTGACTAGCTTCGTATTTCAATGGTATACGTACAAGGTCTAGTTTGGACCAACAACCTAGACACAAGACTATAGTTAACAATTGTTGATATAACCAGTTTGCTTTTGTTGACTTACTTGTTTTGTCTTTTGAGAAAAGGTTTCANTCTGTGGCCCAGGCTTGTCTTGAACTTGTGGCAATCCTCCTGCCTAAGCTTCCCAAGTACTGAGATTCTAGGCCTGAAGCCATGTCTGGTTTACAGTTTTAAGCGGATATTTCAATGGAGATGATAATTTTGTTTTGTCTCTGAAACACAGAGACAGGGTTTCTCTGTGTAGCTCTGGCTATCCTGGAACTTGCTCTGTAGATCAGGCTGGCCTCGAACTCAGAGATCTGCCTGCCTTTGTCTCCTGAGTGCTGAGATCAAAGGCAGGAGCCACACCACTGCGTGGCTTGGAGATGATAATTTTATAGTTAGTCAACTTACTGCAACTTTTGGGAAGGCCCACTGTAGACCCCAAATGTGGGGTGAGGGTTAGTTTGATACATTTGATGTTTTTTTCATCTGACATCATTTAGAAAGATGTTGAGGTTGAGTTAGTATCAGATTACCAGTCATTTAATAGCAGAAAATTAGAAAGCTCTACCTAACTCTCCACCTAGGGTCAGATAAACAGCCTTGTATTTTAAAAGACCACCAAGAGACCAAATGGAGTTATATTTTAACACATCTTACAAACTGTGAAATCAAAACACTAGTTATGGCTTTCTATGCAACAGGCAATGTCCTTTTGCACAAGTGAGCCTGGTGACTAGTAAATGGGAATTCACAGGACAGACCCTGTGAAATCGCTGTTGGGGATTTCAATCCCAAAGAGCATGAATATTTTACTTTGGTCCTAAACTTAATAACTACTGAGNTTTTATTGTCCGTGATGTGGGAAATCCTGTTAAGCACTTGGAAAACTTTTTCCTTCTTTAGTTTCAAGTGTCATTTCTCATCAAACGTAATATGTGTGCAAAATAGACGCAATTTAGTCATTCTTTACAAGACACTNGGCACCATAGGATATGGCATTTTTCCAGTGTTGACAACACTTGCTCTGATAATCCCTAAATTTATAAACCATTGTGTAAACCTAGAGCTTATGCCTCGCTTGTATTTCACAAGTGACACCTAACGATCGAGTGTAGGAGCAAACAGAATTTGAACTAAAAANATAAACATAGGACACACACACCCCACACCCCCATCCCCNCCCCGCTTTGGGCCTGGACTGTAGTGATTGGCTACAGTCACACCAGACTTCAATCGCTCTGGTGCTCACCTGATCTGACCTCGGGTCCCCAGTTGCTCTGTAAATTGCTGAGTGCTGCACAAATGCATGGAGTTAAAAATATCTAACAGGTTAGCATTCATTGCTACGTTCACAGCATTTTTATTTTGTCACAGCCCAAGATTCAGCTAGACACACAGAGGATAACACCTTCCTCCCTTATGTATAAGAGAGGAGAGGCTAAGGAACAGGTTCNAGGTAGACAGATGTTGACCTCCATCGTCAGAAACAGACTCTTTGCCCCAAACATTAAATTGTTCCTCTGCCTGTTGTTTAATGGAGGCTTGGAGGTCTCACGGGGAGAAGCAAACATGGTTGAACACATTGGTAATGTAAGAGAAGACTTCCCTCCACCTACCCTTGCCTTTTCCCGGTGGGTATCCTCCCGTGGGCAGTCCCAAACCAGCCTTCGCCACGCCTTGGCACTGCTACGCACGCGCAGCGGGATTGGCGCAGGCTCGGTGCTGGAGAGTAGAGAAGGGCCGCCCCGCCCCGCCCCGCCTCCCTGTTGCTGCTGCCTTGCGGATACGCGAGGACCAGCTGATCTCCCCCGGCCGGGGTCTGTGTGTCCAGCCCTCTTCACAGGTGCTTTGAGTTGAGCCCGGAGTNCCCTTCTCAGCACCTAGTCCAGCGCAGCATCCCGCATCGCTCCGCGGCGCCGAGGGTCTGCAGGCTGACCGCCCCGCCTGCAGCAGAAGGTGGTTTGTGTACGGTTACCATGGAGACGCTAGCCTGCGGGGCAAAGCCAGTGCCGGGAGGGCGGGAGGGCGAGGTGAGGATGCTGAGACGCTCGGCCCTAACCTGGACTGATGGAGGAGCAGGCTTTACCCGGAGTGACAGAGCCGCTCTGCGCGCGGGAGGTGAGGAGTCCCCTGCAGGTTCATCAGGGATCCTCTCCCCAACCCCGCTACTTAGCTGCATGCTCTCAGGTCCGCACAGGTGTTAGATTCTGAAATACTGAGTGTTTAGTCAGGCGCCTGGTATTTAAGAACAGGAGCGCAGTAACACTGGTTGAATGAGAGAGTGTTAGACTAAGGGGCTTTGTGTAGACAGGTGACCTAGCCAAGGTCACACACAGCAAACTTGAACTTTTCTAGGTAACAGATGCTTCCAAGTAGAACAATATTAATTACATCATATGTGTACAGAATGTCTCTTATGACTCATGCCATGAGTATTACAGCAGGTTCTAACATCCCATCCCGACTTCAAATTCTCTTAACTCGGTATAAAAGCAANTCACACTATTTGTATCCCATTTTGTGAATCTCTAAGGTTCTGACTCACAGTTGNTGTTGATTTGGTATACCTGACATTCAGTAAAGCCATTAATAAAAANACTTTCTGTTTTTATCAAGGNCAGTACTCTCTATTGAAAATTTAAATTTGTGATATACATGAAAACACTAAACCAATGTCATTCTATTTTGTGATTTCTCTTATTAGTGCATATTTTCATTCATAAGAAATTTTTTTTCTTGCTTCTCTTTATCACACAGCACTTGGACAGTAGTTCTTAGTGTTTCTAAGGTCTAAGCACTGTGCTAAAGCATATGGGCCATTTCATGCAATGCTAAAAACTGCCATAGGAGGCNGTCACTGTCCANGCTTTCTGCAGAAGAGGGGACACAAGCGTACAGATGTTCAGTACCCCACTCCAGGTCACAGAGCTGTGGCTCATCAGAGGACTTAAACACTTGCTCTGACATCTAAGCACTTTTCTTGTGCCTTTTTTGGATGCTCATATTAACACCAAAGTAATTCAGTCATGGAAAGGGTCCTGAGTGTTTATTTGCTGGGGAAAGAGTGTTTACCCACAAACACTGATTTGAGCAGTGTTGATAGGGTAGTGCTATACTTAGCATGAAAGGTCTGGTTCAGGTGCTGTTAGTAGCAAAAGTAAAGATAGGGTTTTTTTTTTAAAGATATATTTATTCTTGTTTTATGTGTATGAGTGTTTGCCTGTATGTATGTATGTATGTATGTATGTATGTGTGTACCATGTGCATGCAGTGCCCTCTGAGGTCAGAAGAGGGCATCAGATTCCCTGGAACTGCAATTGCTGCCATATGAGTAAGTTTTTATAATTAGGTATAAAATTATGTAAATAGTGACTTTGAATTTATTTCACATCAATAAGAGTATTTTGTTTTAAAAATAACACATGGGGCTGGAGAGATGGCTCAGTGGTTAAGAGCACTGGTTGCTCTTCCTGAGGACCTGAGTTTGATTCCCAGCATCGACATGGTGGTTCACAACCACTTGCAAATCCAGTTCCAGGGAATGCAATGTTGTCTTCTGGCTTCTGCCGGCACTGCATGCATGGGGCACATCAACATTTTCACAGGCAAAATGCCCCTACACACTAAAACAACAACAACAAAAACCAGTTGCTGTTTCAGACTTCCTCCTACAGGTGATGTTCATCCTCTCGTGGTCCCATTGGATGCCACAGACTGAAGACAGTGTGATGCAAGACAGAATGTAGCTTCCCTCTTCTCTCCAGACTTCTGCTCTCCCCTGGTTTCTTCTAGAAGGGCCCCTGGCCTCTCTCCAAACCATGTAGGTCTGCTTATCTGTGCTGCCTTTGGCCTCTTCCTGTCTTCTCATGTACCTGTTCCTTCTGTTCTCAGTTCTCACCTCTTTTCTCCCCTTGGTGTCACTGTCACTCCTGAATCTCAGGCTTCCCATCCATGGCTAACTGATCATAGCATTTGTCCAGTCCCTTACTTTTGNACAACTGGAAAGAGAGAGAGCTATATTTAACCTCATGTTGCCACAGAGCCTCACAAATCAAATGCCAACATGAAGTCCAATATACCCTTATAATCTACCACAACAGATATATCTCCAGCTGAAGAAGCCATGTAGCCTTCATCTGGGAATTTTTCAGCTCAAGTGTGTATGGTCTTCAGTTGTGCTGCTATGGAGGGTTGGAATTCAGAGTCCCAGGGTAGAGAACAACACCAGATGATGAGCGGTTAGTTCTAACACTGGAAATGTGGAAGACAGAGACAATTGGGGACCTCATGGAGTCTGTGCAAAGGCCTCCGAACTCATTCTTAAGGTGTGGAAAGGCATGTCCAGGAAGGGTTCCTGAGGAAGTGATCTGGGGTACAGTGAGAGGANGAGTTATATAAACTGCCAGTTTTGTCTCCTTTCCTCTTTTCTTCTTCCTGCCCACCCTTCTGAGTAACATCAACCTTCAAGATCTTCAGTCTGTGCATCAGCTTTGTAATTTGTTTCTCCCTGCCATGTCGTTCTCTCTCTGGTCCCCATCCAGACTTCACGCTTGCAGCGCTGCTGGGCCACACATGACCACATATGTTCCGGATGCTCTTTCTTGGCTTATTCATGGTTCTCTCCTCTGGGGCCACTGTCATGTCCTCAAAGTCAGCCTATTTTCCAGAACCTAGCTCAAGCGCTGCCGCCTCCAGAAGCTGCCAGATGCTTTCTCCTTATCTGAAATCATTTCCTGGTGGGCAATCACGTGGCCATTTGTGTCCATTCTCATTGCCCCCTCAATGTCGTCTTTATATTGAAATCGTTTGGATACAAGCAAGGCTGACTTGACACTCAGCTGGTGCATACTGAGAAGGCTCCCTGGTAGGGAAAATGTTGGAGTGTTTTTATGCCGATAGGAAAGTATTGCAACCCACAGCTTCCAAAGATGGCCTCCAACAACCCATCTGAGTCTATAATAGCTTGGCCAATAGTCCTGGGCATATGGCATAGTTTTCCCTTCACTATTGTTTTGAGTTTATCTACCTCATAGGATTGTCACAAGATTTGCTGAGATGATGTACTCAAGAGGACCTAGCTCAATGTTTGGTATTAAAGTAAATGCCTCACTGACATTAGAGATCCAGCTTGCTTAGCGCAAAGACAGAGTTTTATTGTTCTCTGTGTTCCCAGAGATCTAGGTGGAGGCTTCTGCCCACAGGAAACATACTGTCTTTCTGTCCATTGATCATCCCTGGTAGAATGAACCTCCTCCCATTGGTGGGAAGGCTTTATAAAATTAAGATTTTTGTAGTCTGATTATGTTATAGTTCTGGCTGGCTTTGTTGTAAATAGATGTTCACACTCCTAGTAATTGTTTTCCAACTTGATTAAACCCACTGATAACTTACAACTTAA
>LZPO01116608.1:111754-121888 GCA_001675575.1 Neotoma lepida | reverse complement strand
TTTTAATTTGAAAGGAAAGATGCTGTCATCCAATGATCAAAAGTTAGAAAAGCTGGATCCCTTTCATCGACCTTTGCTGTCCAAGCAGAAGACCAGTGCAGAAATCATAAGTGAAGCACGGAATGCCTTAAGAGCTGTTAGAACCCAAAGACCATTTACACCCCGGGAAGACCAGAGGAAGCTGTTTGGGCCTACCTCATCAAGAACCCCAGAAAACAGACCTCCCTCCTCCTTCAGGTACTGACCCTTGGCTTTGGTGTACACACAGACATTTAGGCCACCAGATTACAGTTTCTCTATCTAGCCTTCCCTCCCCTAACACCTGCTAATCATTGACCATTTTACTGTCTCTAAAGTCCTGTTTCCCAGGATGCCGTATAGCAGGCATCATGCCTATGGAGCCCTTTCTAATTGGCTGCTTCCTCTGACGCATTCAAATTGATGCTTCCTTGATGGTTTTTCATGGCTTAGTACCTCATTGCTCTTTAGCACCTCATAAAGTTGCATCATCTGATTGCACCCTCTTCACACACTTGAGTTCCTTCCAATGGAGGTTCTGGTTCCACATCCCATGTCATCAATGCTCTAACCCTCCACGCGCATGTTTTGAGGGAGGTACAAGTTCTCAGACTCTTTGGGTAACTGCCAAGGACCCCATGGCAGGGGCAGATGGTGAGAATGTTTGTAAGAAAGCACCAAGCCACCTTCCACAGCCGCTCTCCATGTGCGCTTCCGCGAGCATTAAGTGAGCATTGCCGTTCTGTTGCATTCCCTGCGATCTGGACCCTGACTCTTTCTTTGGTAGGTGTGGAGCCATGTCTTGTGCTGATTTGCATCTTTCCCTGGTGACGTGATGCAGAGCATCTTTTTCGTGNGCTTNCTCACCATCTGTGTATCCTCTTTGGTCAGGCATCTGTTCAAGTCTGCGGCCCAGTTTCTAAATTGGNTTGTTTGTGTTCTTGTTGAGATTTAAGAATTCTTTGAGTTGCTTGGATAGCAGTCTTTTATCTTACCCATCTTTTGCAAGTTTTTTTTTTTTCTACCAGACTTGGACTCTTACTTTCTTGACTGTCTTCTGTGGAGCAGATGTTTTTAATTTTAGTATAGTTTCACTGATCAGCTTTCTGTCCTGGAGCATGACGTCACTGCTCTATATAACAGTCATCACCTTATTCCAGTTTACCCTGACTTTCTTCTATGCTATCTTGTAGAGGTTTTATGATTTTGAGTCTTGTATTGAATTTGAGTTCTTTTCAGAGATGAGTGTGAAGTCTGCCTCCCCATTGTGTGTGTGTGTGTGTGTGTGTGTGTGTGTGTGTGTGTGTGTGTATAAGATTATCTTTCTGCACCGCACAAAGTCACTGAGTTACAATGGTTCACTTTCTGATGTGTGGAAGTGCTGGGCACTAGAAGAAACTGGGCCATGACTTTTGGTATTCTCCTGGGCTAGCCAATGCGGTGGGATGCCCNCTTATGATGCTGGGCAACAGCAGCAAGCTGCAGCTTCCTATGGGCCACTGGATCCTGAGAGGAACAACTCAGTTTGTAGTATGCCACCTTGATAAGCTCTGATACAGGTCAGTTAGGTGTGCTAAGTACATTTGACTTAACAACACTTTCGACTTAGGAAGTTTATAGGTCTCTAACTCCACTCAAAGCCAGAAGCAGCTGCGTCACCTTGGCTCCTCTGGTGGCCATCATTTAACTGTATGTTCTCAGTTCTGTTTCTGATGATGCTTCTTTCACCAGTAGAATAACACTGTCTTGTTACTGGCATTATGGTATGTTCCAAAGTCAGGCGGTTCTTTAGTGTTACTGTGATTATTCTGGGTCTTTTACCTCTGCATATACATTTCAGCTTCAGTTTGTTGATACAAATAACTTGCTGGGACTTTAAGATTGCATTGAATTTATACTGTAAGTTGGAAGCAACATCTTAAAAAGAACTTCATTTTACATAATGTTGCAATAAAAAAAAACCAACAATGCAACAATAATATGTGCTCCATCCATGAAAATACTCTGTCTCTCCAGTTAGTTAGTTCCCTTTGGTTCCTTTTGTTGAGTTTCCATTTTCCTCACAGGTCATGCATGTTTTGGTGGGTTTACAACTAAGCACTTATTATATTGCATTTTCATCTCGGTTTCTACCTGTCTATTTGTGTAGGGAAACTGACTTGTATTAATCTTGTATCCTGCAACCCTGCTATAATCCATTATTCATTCAAANGGGGTTTGGATTTTCTCAGTTCTGTGTTCTTTCCTTCAGAGAAGATAATGCTTTCTGCAAACAAAGTTATTTGGTTTCCTCATTTCCTATCTATCTGCTTTTTATTTCCCCNTCTTTCTGAATTAACTATGACTTCAGTAGCTGTTGAANAGCAGCTGTGAGTGGGGAATCCTTGTCTTGCCCTTGATCTCAGTGGTGAAGCTTCAGGATCCTCTTATAAAGCATGATGTGAGCTGTGGGATGTTTGTGGATATTCCCTATAAGGTAGAGAGGTCCCCCTTCTGTCCTAGGGTGTGTGTGTGTGTGTGTGTGTATGTATTGATAGAATCATGGGAGTTTTCTTCAATGTTAGTGTGATGGATTATATTGATTTTTTTCAACACAATTTCTCTTTTAAAGTTTGACTTTTGACCAAGATTCCTAAAGTTGATTCTAGACACTGGGTAAAGAAACTTACTTTGAAACGAAATAGTTAATAGTGACTGCCATATCAGGTTTATAAAGTTTATAAAGTTACAACAAAAAAGCTTATATTTTTTTCTTCTTTTAATTATTCTTATTATTACTTGGACAAGGCCTCAGGTAACCCTGCTGGCCTACAACTTGCTGTGTAGTCAAGAATGACTTTGTACTACTGATCCNCCTGCCTCAACCTTCTGAGTGTTGGAATTAATTACAAGTGTCTGCTGTACATTCAGTTTTAGGCAGCGCTGGAAAGGAACTCAAGGCTTTGTATGTGCTAAACAAGCACTCTTCAGACTGAGTACTCTGTAAACTGAGCACTCTACAGACTGAGCTGTATCGCTGTCCCTCTTCTTTTTGTCATTTAAAAATTCATGATAGGACCATATCTTGTCATATACCTCAGACTAATCTAGAGCTCATTATCCTGCTTCCACGTTCTGATTACTGGGGTTACAGACACNGGCCACCATATCTAGCTCATTATTCAGTATTTTTAGTTTTCCTAAAAGTAACAGGAAAATCGTTAACAGTTTTGAGTGTTAGAACCCGGTTAAATTGCTTTTTCCCAGTGCTTCTGCATTGGGTGCCTTTACCTGTTTTTCAGCTAGAGCTCACTAGCATACACGAGAAGCAGAAGTCNTCCACAAACTAACCCTCTGCACCATCTCTTCTGCTAGCCTTCATGCATCCAGCTTTCAGTTAACCGATTCCAGGCCCATCTCTGGCACCCGTCTCAGTCCGCTTGAGCTGGTGAGTACTTGCTGTCACCACCAGTGTTGTGACATGAAATTGGCCGCAAATACTGGGAGTCAGCACTTGTATAGCTAAGGATATTATCATGTAGGTCCAAGTGTNCTAATAATTTAATGTGATAGCCGATGCCTTTACATTTTAAATATAATGCTTAATATCTAGTGAAATGCTTCTGCAGCATACCTGTGATTTTATAGTAAAGAAGAATTAAAGTAATTTACTAAACAATATTTTATATTTTTTGTTGTTTAAGAAGTTATATATTATTTTTGCCTTAATTATTTATAACAAAATTATGTATTTATATTTTAAATATATATGGACTTTATATATCCACACATACATATATACACACCCATATGTACATGTACTTTAAAAATGTAAATTATACATATAAATTTATATATATATATATATATATATAGAGAGAGAGAGAGAGAGAGAGAGAGATTTATTACCAAAAAAACCCAACTAAAGAAAAATCACTAAAAATAGTGGCTTTTTATTCCCCTATTATTTGTTGTCCTTGCCCTGTGGGTTTCTTCTGGCACTTTCTTTTGTTATTTACTCTAGACTTCCAGACCCCCTTGTCTGCTGCTTTCATGTGTGACTTCCCAAGACTCATGTTGTTTGTGCTTTCCACCACCATGCATGAGACACACTCCCTCTTCCTNCCCTACTACTATTCCCACACAGANGCACCATGGGATTTGCTTAGACTATCTNTCTTGGACAGTGATCATATCAACCCCNTTCACGGCTGACCCTTGAGTTAATAAGGACNGATGATGCTTGCTTCATCATGCCTGTATCAATTTGTGTTTCCTTCTTGATAACAACTGTCTTATGCTTTTAGTTTTGTATTAGTTCTATTTCAGCCTCAAATAGCTCCCACCCATCCAAATCATCTTTGTGTTTGGAGACATGGGCATCCTATCAAGTCAACTCGTTGGGAGAGCTCTCCAGATTCCCTATCCCCTCACTTGCTCTGGGTACCTGGTCCTGCTCTCCTCATCACTCTTCACCATCATCGTGGAAGGTGCCTCCTCCCTTTATTTCCCATTTCCTGCATCCCATGCCTTGCTCTATCTCATTGACTCTGCTTTAGTCAAGCATTTTTCCCATAGAAATGGTGTGTGGGGAGTAAATGATTTGACACGTGATTCCTGTTTTTCTNTTGGGGAAGTTGGTAGGGTTTTTCTCCTTGTCCCCACTTGTTCTGGTCTGCTTTTTGTTGCTATGATAAAACACTGTTTAGGGAAGAAAGGATTTATTTAGCTTACAAGTTATGTCCTCAAAGGAAGCCAAGGCAGGAACCTGGAAGCAGGAACTAGAGCAGAGACCCTGAGGAATAACGCTTGCTGTCTATGGCCTATTCCACTTGCTCATAGAACCTAGGCCTACCTGCCCACAGGTGAGCTGCCCAGAGTGAGCTGGGCCCTCCCACGTCAATCATTAATTAAAAATAAATTACTCCACAGCCATGCCCACAGGCCGGTCTGCTGAAGGCAGTTCCCATCTGAAGTTCCCTCTTCCCTGGTGACTCTAGTTTATGTCCTCAGCAAGAACTAACCACCACACCTGATAATGAGCCTTTGGCAATTCTGATTCATCTCGAGTCTGGGTACTTTCAATCTGAAATCTCTTGCCCTTCAGCTCTGGGACCTGTCCTTTAATTACTTCAATCATGTCTCCCCCTCTAAACATTTTCTATTAANATGTGTTAGTTATATACTCTAACAGAGTTCAGTTATATGTTCCATGCATATATACAACACATATTGATCAAACCTGTTGTTTTTATAGAGTTTGTTTTTCAGATAAAGGATCTGTTGGGCCAGCTCTTCAATTTTCTGTTTCTCTTTTTTGTTTCAATTTTCTTACTTCTATTTTCTGTTGTGCACCTTATTCTTCTAAACCACTTTTCTTTTAGGATTTTTTTGTTGATTCTTTGTGGATTTCACATTATGCATCCTGATGTCATTCATCTCCCTGTCCCTTCATATCTACCCTCTACCCTTGTAATCTGCCTCCCCTGCAAATAAAATAAAATTTAAAATAAAAACAAAAGACCAAAACAAAAACAAACTAACAAAAAAAGTCTCAGCGTGGAAGCTGTAGTGTGACCCAGTGAGTCACACAGTGTACCCTTTAGTCCATACATGTTTACTTGCATGTTCATTGCAATGAGTCATTGGTCTGGTTCCTTGGCCTCTGGCTTCTGCTACACCCTCACTCAATACTGGACCTTCACTGGGACTCCTCCTGGATATCCTATTGCTGCCCTGTGTCATGGAGATCCTGAAGCTTTGGGTCTGCAGGTCTGGCCCCTTCACATACTCCAGCAGTTCATAGATGAGGTGGATGTTGGGGTGGTCCAGCTTATAGCCCTGGTTCTGGGCCTGGGTGGTAGCTGGGTTGGTCAGTCTGCCAGCTTTTCCTCATTGACACCATCAGGCTGAGCTCTGCAGCATTGCCCTGGCTAGCTCACCCACTGTAGCAGGCTGTAAGGAGCAGGGCCAGTTCTCCTGCTCTCAGGTTTCAGGGCCAGGTCACCTGCACTCACACCACTAGGGCCATCTCTACTGTTTTGCCAGGTAAGGTGCAGGGCCCTCTTTCTTGAGTGCTGCAATTGGTGAGGTGCATAACTAGCTCTCCCNTTCTTGTGACCCTGAGGCCAGCTCTCCCACCTGCCTCAGNTCGCAAGGGNTAGGGGTAGGAAGATAGGGAGAGGCATCTTTCCCTCACCCATACCACCACATGGCAGACAAGGGGAGACAGTGTCAGCTTCCCTGCTCTCATGCCCTCAGGACCATCTCACCTATACCCTACCAACAGGGTCAGCTCTACTGTTTTGCCTGGGTGAGGTGCAGGGCCTGTTCTCCCAAGTGCTGTAGTTGGTGGGAGACAGGACCAGATCTTCCTAGTGTTTCAGCCAGTGAGGGGCAGAGCCAACTCTGCGCATCCCTATCCTCATTGTTTTTGGTAGTAACAGGAGCCACGGACTTCAACACAGACCATGGCTGCAGCAGGGCCATGGACCCAGATACACCCCTTGGCAGCAGTCTGGGCAGCACAGGCCTCTTAGAGGGCACATCCTTCGGATACCAACATGGTCACAGATAGTGGCCAAGCCTCNGGGTATCTGCAGGGTCCTTGGTGGTAACAGGAGTCACAGACAGCANCACAGACCACCGTGGTTGTGTCAGGGCTACAGACCCAGTCATGGCCCTTGGCAGCAGCCCAGGCCCAGACATCACCATGGCCCTGGGTGGCAAGCAGGCCACCCTTGTCAGCCGGTTCCTCTCTGCCCTCAACTCTTTGGATCCGGCTCTCTTCCCAGCACATAAACCTTTCTCTGTCTCTCTGTCTCTGTCTCTGTCTCTGTCTCTCTGTCTGTGTCTCTCTCTCTCTCTCTCTCTGTCTCTCTCTTCCCTGCCCCCATTTTCCCACTATATACACGGCACCATAATGGTGCCCAACCACCTGTTGCAGGCAGGCTTGTGGTTGGCCACTGCCCGCCCAGAGCAAGTGTCCTGGGGTGGAGCTGTAGCTGGGTTGGTCAGTCTGAAAGTAAGGTCCGTGCATCCGGACCTCATGGTGATGCGTGGCTGGTAGTTTCTAACCCACTTATTGGGTTCTTTTCATTTCTGTTTTCCTGTATTTAATTCCCAAAAGCTCTCGTCCCCCAACCTTTAATTTGTATTTTTAGGTAATATTCTGTTCTTGTTTCATGGGTGCAGAACTTTAGACATAATTTGGTGATTTTTCAACTCAGCTCTCCCTGTATAGCCCCTGTTGTAGGTTTAGGTTTGTTTTGGGTTTTGGCTTTCATGTTAGAGACCCTTCTGATGCCTGATACTGCTTTTGGCATATGGCTGGAATTTGGTCTATAGGCGTATTAGCCAACCCACCCCTTAGGCTNTCTGACTGGACTGTGTTGTTGCTGACAGTCCTGAAGGCATATCTTTGGGGCCCGGCTCTTCTCCAGGTTCTGTCCCAGATGGCAAAGTCTGGTTGTTAACTCTCAGAGGCCAGTAAAGGAAGAAGGTAGGGATGCTTAGCATTTAGCGCATCAGTACTCAGTTAATAGCTGTGCCAGTGGGACATGGGTCCAGTCCTGGAATCCCAGGGTTTGAGAGGTAAAAGAAGGAGGCTTCTAAGTTCATGCCAGCCTGGGCTACATAGCACATTGGAGGCTAGCCTAGTCAACATAGTACTTCAAAAATATGTAAATAAGAAAGGAAAACTCAGTTTACAGTACCTGATCCTTACCAATCAGGGCCTATTATAGGGACCCTTGCTTACTGACCCAGTTGGAGAGGCCATATTCTACCCTCTCTAAGCAGTAAGCATGCCTCCTGGATGCCTGACAGAATTCATTGGAGGGACAGGAGGGGCTTGTTACAGAGAAGCTCAGCCATTCCTCTGTCTTCAGCCACCTTCCCCACATACCTCTGCTGGCTTCTTAGACTTCCATGGAGATGGGGCCTCAGTCACATTGCTTCTCAATTTTTATTACTCTGTGCATGTGTGCATGTGTGCATGCTTGTGTCTACTCGTGGGGATATTTATTTTGATGAACTATTGGAAAGTAAGGTGCAGACATCATGATACTTCATCCATAAAAATTCACATGAGTGTGCATCTCACGGGAACCATAGGCATCTCCTCTATAACCGTGAACTGCCACCACAGCTCAGAAGACCCACCATTCCTCAACTGTACCGCCCATCTCCAAGTGACCCCAGTTGTCTCAAAATGTACCTTGAATTTTTAAAATACTAATTGGAATAGCCCTGAGGAAGATCCTAGTTTTCTTATATTGCAGAAGACAAAATAAGGCCTCAGAAGTAATCTGCCAGTTGCTGTTGACACATGGCTCTGATACCTGTGGTCTTGGAAGGCATAGTACTATTGACTTGGAGAAGTCACTCAGTTTGGGTATCCTTGCTCCTAAAAGTCTCTTGAACATGGCCCTTGTTGCACTGGCAACTTTGTAGGATTACAGAATTAGGGTTAGATTAGATGAGACTGGGTATCTGACTCTGCTTTGAGTCTGTGAAATTCCATTTCTCTACTGCAGAATGCTTGAGTATTACATTCAAAGGAAAAATAGTCTAAGAAATTTCCACATTAAGCTAAAAAAAAGTGTGAAATGTATAGGTTATATAAAGGGTCACCTTTCAGCTTAAACAGTGATGAAAATTTGAAGCTGCCAGTCAAATCATCTTGAAATGGCCTTATGCGCCCTGCCTGCCACCTTCTTTGTCACTACACCTCTTTAAAGGAAGAGTTGCCTGTAGTAACCATTCAGTTGACAAGAAAAGGAGTATACTGAGAAATCAGAGTGGTAGGAGACGGCACAGGGAAGAAGAAACTCCTGGAAGAGGGAGGAGGAGAGAGGGAGGAGGAGAGAGGGAGGAGGAGAGAGGGAGGAGGAGAGAGGGAGCACCCCACAGCCAAGGAGCATATTTGCTGAAAGGGTTTGTAAAGACGGAATAACCACCTTTTGGATTTAGAGACTTTCTCAGAGTATCTGCCTTTAATACTCCTTTAAAAAATACCTAGCAGTCAGTGAGGCAAGACCCCAGAGAAGCCTGCTACTTGAACTCCTTCACTAACCACATTAGCAAAACTCTTGAACCCTCTATTTCTTCTCTCCCACCTGGCCTGTGCCTGCCCCNAGACCTTCCAACCTTCCTGAAAGCCAGGGATGCCAGAGTCAAAACAGCCCAGGCTCCGGAAATGATCTCAGCTGGCATTCTGGGGCCTGACTGCTCAGGCCTTGGCCCTGACCTGACTGGCTCAGGAGGGTTCCTGTCAGCACCTGTAACCTTCGAAGACAGGGAAAGCACTGCAATTTGTTTGCAGCCGTCCATTAATGGTCACACCTGCCTGCTATGTCGAAACCCAGGTCCATCTTTCTCCTTTCTCAGCAGCTCTCTGCTTCTGCAACAGCCCTGAGACCTGGGGCAACTGGAGAGAATTTCTTCCTAGTCTCATCCTGCTGCTCCATTCACTGGCATTCCAGTTGACACACAGAAGTAGCTGCTCGTTCAGTGGATTGAATAACGTCAATGGAGGCATGATTGTGTGAACGAATAGGAAACNGTGCCCCTAACATCATCACCGTCATAGCCAGTCTCCTTCCACCTCCTGAACGTACAAAGCCCAGTTGTTTAAGCCCCAAATATTCTTAATCAGCTTTGTTTTGACACAGAGAAAAGACAGACATCATGGAAGTGCAGCTAATGCACTTTACACTAGCACTCAGCATCCAGACATCAAAAAAATGAAGTGGACAATGCCAGCACCATCAAAGACGGTGTGTCGTCAGGAACCCTGGCCACTGCTCTTACCCCCAGGGCAGGACCATGTTGGCCTCTAACAGCATGGATTACTTTGTCTTCAAAGTTTGACAAGAACCAAGGTCCATGTATTGGGCAAGTGAAACAAAACTTAATGTATTTTAAAAAGACAGGACTCAGATGTGCCTTGAGATAGAGACAGTCCAAGACAAGGAAAGTACAGTGGGTATGTCAGACAGTTTTTCTTTTGTCANTTCTGAAATGCACAGTAACATTATAGTCATGATCACAGTGCTTCNAGTGGCAGGAGAGTCCCAGGTACCTGTGGGGAAAATTACAGGGGTGAAAATGCACACGAAGCTGTCAAATCTCAAA
>LZPO01116608.1:95414-107280 GCA_001675575.1 Neotoma lepida | reverse complement strand
AAACTAAGAATTTCTATATAATAAGTGTATTATAAATTCTTAGTTTTATGCTTTGTCATTCTTTAATCTGAATGAATCTAAAATTTAGGTATCCTTACAAAGTGCTTTTGTGGAGTCCAGGATGTGTATGGTGCTTAAAGTACACATCAGTACCCAGTAAATGTGTTTCTTTTTCTTTTCTATTTTATGAAAAAGGTCTTNCTCTGTAGCTCAGTCTGGCCCCAAACTTGAATCCTCCGCTGCAGCTTCCCAAGTGTTAGGTAACAGACCTGAGTCTCCNCATGTAGTCCAACAAATTTTTTCTCTGAACTGAGCACAATACTGTTGTGGGCTATTTGTACACTGTGTGAAGATGAATTTGCTGTGATTGGTGTAATAAAAAGCTGAGTGGTNAATAGCTAGACAGGAGGTATAGGCCAGATTTCCAGGGAGAGAGAGGAAGAGGAGGAGAATCTAGGCACACAGGAGACGCCAGGAGACACAGAGGAAACAGGAGGTGCAAGAGATAACACCACAGGATAGAACGTAGATTAACATAAGTTATAAGAGCTAGTTAGGAACAAGCCTAAGCTATAGGCAGTGCTTTCACAATTGATAAGAAGTCTCTGTTATTATTTGGGAGCTGACTGGCGGGACAGAAAAAGACTGTTTACACAATACATTGCAAAGCATGCTAAATACATCATATTTACCATTACAGTCTCTGGGACAGATAGCCGTTTGCCTGTATCAGTAACTTGGATTTTATAAATCAACTAAGCTGGGTAGCGAAAGAGCTCATAGGATACATTGATAAAACCAAAAGTGTTTGTGTGTGTGTGTGTGTGTGTGTGTGTGTTTTCTTGGGTGTCGGTGTATGTGTATGTGTGAGTATGTGTGTTTGAATGTGTGTCTGTTTATGTGTGTACATANGTGTGTNTGCATGTCTGCATGTATATATGTGTGTNAATATATGAATATGTACAAATATATATAAGTGTGTGTGCATGTGTGCGTGTGTGTGTGTGTGTGTGTGTGTACATATGACATTAAGTAAGATGGCCAATGAGATGGTAGAACCAGAGGCTACAGTGAAGTCAAGCACAGGCAGGCACCCGCAAGGGTAAGGCCAGCTCCAGGGTGGTGGTGGTAAGCCTTATTTGAGAAACAGAGACTCACGCCAATCATTCAAAAATATCTTTGCAGAAACCCAGAGCTCCATTATCTCCCACTACGGAGGAGGATGCCTATCTGTCCCTTCCTAAACCTCCCCTGGACCCTGCGAAGATAAGAAGAATAAGTGGTTCGCGTTCTCGCTTCTACAGNGCTGCGTCCCAGGGAACTCTTCTGCCTGACAGATCTGCTGCTGCCCATTGTAAGGCTATGTAAATTCCTGCAGACCCAGACAGGCATACTTCTTGGATTTGCACACAGAAGCTATTTTTTATGTAGTTTTTCCTGCCCTTAGTTAGTTCTTACATAAACTTAGACCTTGTTAATATCAGCCAAACATTAGCCAAACANTAGCTAAGAAAACTGTGTATGTATTTCTTTCCAGTTGTTTATAAAGAATATCTAAATATCACCACTCAAAAAAAACATTACTCTGTAAGAAATGAATATTAGAGTGTTTTCAAATGAATGGCTCACATATCAGAAAGAAATAATTTTTAAGGTAGAGATTTTTTTGTTTTGTTTTTATGAGTTGTTGTTGTTGTTGTTGTTGTTGTTGTTGTTGTTTTGGGGTCAGGTTTCAAGACAGGGTTTCTCTGTGTAGCTTTGGAGCCTGTCCTAGAACTCGCTTTGTAGACCAGGCTGGCCTTGAACTCACAGAGATCCGCCTGCCTCTGCCTCTCAGATACTGGGATTACAGGCACTGCCACTACCACCTGGTCTAGGGTAGAGTTTTTAAAAAGTTGTTCATTTCATTAGAAATCACTGAAAATTGGGCCACTGAAGTGGCTCAGTGGGTAAGAGCNTCTCCTACCTAGCCTAACAACCTGAGTGGTGGAAGGAGAGAACCGATTCCTCACAGTTGTTCTCTGACCTCCAGACCTGTGTCCTGACCCCTTGAGTGAGTATGCACACACACAATAAATAAACCAAANTAGAGAAAATATTTTAAAGAGATGAATGAGAATCGTGAGTCTCATAATACATGCCAATCCCAGCTCTAATAGCTTTCTATCCTTGTGAATATGAACGAAGTCAAATGGGACTTTNATCCTTGCTGTACAAGTACTGGCCATGTGCCTAGACCCACAAGTGGAGGTGCCACCCTATAAGGAGTGTAACAGGTGGATCAAACTCTACCCAGGCACAGTGAAGGCTCCCAAGTGCAGGGACAGAAGGAATGATTGGTGGATGGCAAGAAATTTGGTGGATAACACTAATGTTGAAAAAAAATGAAGTAGAACACAGGTATTGAGAACTCTCAGGATATGTAGCATGCAGGGTGAGTGTTGACTAGGTCAAGATTCCAGCTGTTGAGTGTTGCAGTCCTCCTGCAAGCCGTTTGTGCTCAATGGTGTAGAAAGCTATTTCAGCAGGAGCTGACTGAACTGGGCCTTCCTCACTAGGGATGGATGAAGAGGAGTTGGAACACTGTGACTCAGGTGGTCGAAAGCCTCCATCTGGGCTGCACACCCCCATCTGGGCTGCACACCCCCATCTCAGCATCCTCCTTGTTTGACTCGAAAGCTTTTGGTTTAGATCATTGTCAACATTTAAATGGTAGCAGGATCTCATAGTAGGAGCCAGATTTATGTCTTCTCGTGAAAAACCAGATGTGGTGGTACTATGTCTTCCGTAGCAGAATGATTGGAGCTCAGTGGTGTCCACANAGCCTGGGGTAGGATCGGCAGGTCACGTGTACCCCAACTCACTTCAGGTATTCCCCCATTGGGTGGTGGTCATAGAGGAAGAGGGAAAATCTGTGAGGAAGTGTGGGAGCATGCGTCACACCAATGATGCCATAACTGAGTAGATCAGGTATTTGGCAGCTTGTTGTCCCCCTTTGTGTCCCTGTTCCAATACAGTCACTCAGTCTGTTACTTTTGGAGCTCCTTACTGAACGCAGGGTACCATCCTAGACCAGTAAGTCCTGTCCTCAGAGAACCTTCAGTTAGGGATGGAGAGAAACAGTGTTAGAACAAATGAGTGAGGGATTCTCACAGGCTGTGAAGAGGATAAAGAACATAACAGGGTAGCAAGTGACTCTACTGTCTCTAGCTCAGGGGCCTTGTTAAGGTGCCTTGAATGACACTGAGGCAGCCGTGGACACCCTGTGGTCAGAGCGTCCATGTGAAAAGGACAGGCAGGCAGAAAGGCCCGATCCAGGAGTGAGCTCAGGAGCAGAAGATGGCTAGCCATGGGGAGGTAGGGGAGCTGGAGCTGGATGGCCACGCAGGTCCTGGGAAGGTGGACAGTGGTCCTGACTTGATTCCACCTGCCATGCGTGGCCAGGACAACAATCAAGGCAGTGACAACATGGTTTCTAGTTTTAGTTGAACAGCAGATCTCATGAGAGCGTCCCCTGGGGGACTTTAGTCTAAAGTATAGAAATGATCCTGAGAATATAGTCTTCCTGAGGCCTTGTTCCATCATTCTGCTTTTTGGATCCAGTGTCAGGGCAATCAGAGCAGAAGGGATTGGTAACTCCCTTCTGCAAAAGGAAATGATTTGCCAAGATGAGAAGGGACTCTGCAGTGCAAGGTCTCTTACAAATGAACTTGTCTATATCTGAGTTCACTGCTTGCATACTTGTCCCTGTTGATGTGAGGGGGACCAGGGAGAGAAGCCTTTCCACTGTCCTTGTCCTCAGTGCTTTCCCCCTCCCTGCTACGGGTCCTGGCCCTGGCTTGAAGGCCACAGTACCCCCAGTCCCTGGCTGGAAACCAGTGCCTCCCCATGCACTGAGGTGGGTCTTCATTCCAGCTCTTTACTCGTTCTGGTTGGCTGTAGCCCATATCTCTGACTTCTGTGTCTACACTCAGGAAACAATGACATAAGAAGTCATTGTCATTTAAAAGCATACATCAATTTTTAAAAATTACTGGAACTGCCCCACCCTGGAATCCCTGTCATTTATGCAGAAGCCATACTCTCTATTGTCTAGAAAAGGTGCTTTGTTGGGTCACTGAGGCCCCCAAGCCATCTGAGCCTGGAGACCTAGGGTGTGCCTTTCCCTGGGTGTGAAGTCATTTGTAGCTGACACCCGTGGGTGGGGCTTGGGTGTGATGACTTAGAGTTCTTAGGTTGAGACTAGGAAAGGGGCAGAGTCTTGTGTGGTCATCCTCAAAGGTACACTTAGTGCAGAAGGCAGGTTTGGATCTAGAAGTGGTGACCAATGGCTGACCTCCCCCCTCCTCCTAGTTATCCAAACCAGAGGCCTCAGGGCAGACGCCACTNTATCCCAGTCCCTGTCACATTTTCCATCACCAAGCTCTCTGGAGCTTCCTAGGACGGATGGAGTCTGTGTCCTCCTTTTCTGCCACTCCCAAAGCCTTTACCACCTCTTACCTCACCCCTGCCTTGCTCCCTTTAGATTTTTCCTCAGCCCTTCATAAGCTTGCAGGGTTTCAACACAAGACCTTGGGAACTGTCAGCAGAGTCTGGAGACGCCAAGCTCCTAGTCACTGGTGCTGTGAGCAGACACCCTATCCCTTTAATCCTGGGGACCATGAGAAATGTTCATATTCTGTGTCCCTAGAGCATTAAGAGGCTCGGAAGGGAATCCACCAGATAGCATTAGCCCTTGTTCAAATCCTTCAGAGGACCTCTGTGCCTCCAAGAATGATGATCACACTGAGTTCCAGACAATTCCAGAGGATGCTGCTGACAAAGCGTTAATAGCTGTTCCTTGGAAATAGGTCCAGAGTTCAGGCAAGTCAATGAGCAAGTCACTGCTCATTCCTGGCCATTGTGCTTTCTAGAGGGCAAGAAAGCCACTCCAGACAGGTCGGAAAGCTACCGAGTATTCATTCGGCCCACGTTTCCNAGCTTGACCTGGCTGTGGAGTCTCTCAGGAACCCAGTTGGGCAAATACTAGTCTGTTCTAGAAGGCAGAAAACCTTTTTTGTCAAGGTCTGGACAGTAAATATTTAGGTCCTGGTGGTTCATTCCATCTCTGTCCAATATACTCTGCCATTGGAGTGTGGACGTAGCCATTGCTGATTTATGACTACTGATTTTCATTGGTCATAATATATCGCTGGTCACTTGGTTCCCCTGACACCCAGCCCACTGTACCCATCCAAAATTATAAAAGACCATCTTTATTTTGGAAGTTNCTATAAAAACACAAGGCAGAGCAGATTTTCTGGCCTCTGCCCAAGGGGATGGAGTCCCAATTCCTTTGTAAGCACAGCTGTCGTGACCTGGCTCTAGCCTGGTATATCCCAGGCCCTTGCCTATCCTCATACATCCTGGGAGCTATGAACCTCAGGGCCTGTCCACTAGCAGCCTACTTCTCTCAGCTAGGCCCCGCCCACTCAAAGTTCCACAGCCTCCCTAAACAGTCCCACCAGCTGAGAGCCAAGTGTTCAGATACGCATTCAAACCTTAACGGTGCACCCCCAGGAGTGCTCCCCTGCTCCAGTCCTCCCTACCCCCCCCCCCCCCACACACACGCAGCTGGGTCAAGCCTCTGGCAGGACCCATTGCATTATTTGCTGGGCTCAGTGCAAAAGACAAATTTGGAGAACTTTGTTTTAAAATCAACCCTTTCAAGGAGAGACCAGCAGGACACTGAATGGAGCAAGGCGCCCACCTGCCTTACAGGTCATGCGTGCTGGAAGCCGGCCTCAACTCTGGACTTAAGCTCCTTTTATAAAAAGTTGTGTGTTTCTTGTTGACCCTTCCGGATGCTTCTGAGACCACATCTCCTCTCTGTTTTTCCCAGATCCGTTCCCAGCCCCTCACTCCTCACTGTCACCTTGCTGCCTGTCTGGAACACAGGGCTGTATTTATATCCACATGTCTGCCTCTCTGTGTCCCCTCCTGGAGCAAGCAGCTCCAGTGTGCTTTCCTGTGTGCAACATGTCTGAGACAGAGCTGTTCCTATGCCCTAACACCAAAGGGAGGTTTCCGTGTCCTCTTGAAGTTGATCCATGGTCCGCAGTGGAATTCTATAGGTGTCGCATATGTGTATGGGGGCACCGAGAATCATTATGTATGCTTAGGAGTTTTGTTTGTTTTCCTGATTTGGGTTTTGTTTGCTTGTTTTTAAACATTTATTTATTTATTTATATATAAAATTTTATTTTTTATGAATGTTTTGCCTGCATACGTGCCTGGTATCCCTGGAGCCCAGAAGACAGTGTCTGGTCCCCTGGAACTGAAGTTACAGATAATTGTGAGCCCCCGTGTGGGTGCTGGAAATCAAACCCAAGTCTTCTAGAAGAGCAGTCAGTGCTCTTAACCACTGAGCCATCTTTCCAGGTCTGCTTTTTTGTCTTCTAAGACAGAGTCTTGCGTTATAGTCCTGGCTGTCCTCAAACCTCATACATAGGCCAGGCTAGCCTTGAACTTTCAGCAGTCCTCCTGCCTCTGCCTCCTGAGGGCTAATATTATGTGTATATGTCACTGTGACTGGCTGTGCTCAGTTTCTGATTCTGATTCTGAGTCAGAGCAAGGGTTCGGCCAGCTCCCCTTTGTGGGAATAATGACATGTTCAGTGCATTGTTGTGTGGACAGATGCGTACGGCTCCTCCGTCTACAATACTGTTGTGTTCCCCTCTGGAAGTCAGTGAAGCCTGGGACTTTTTCTCCATAGACTCACTTGTGCAGCACCTGACATGTAGTCTTTCTTAATAAGTATGGGAAGAGTGAGTGAGTAAAGAAAATGCTGAAACCAGAGGAAGGGTCTGAGGGGCTTATAATCTAAACCAGTGTGTGCTTTGTAAACTGAAGTACAGTTGTTTAAGGTGGTGCGGCACAGAGGCACAGGCCAGAGCAAGGGTTCTTGCCTTGCAGTAGTAATAACACTAAACTCACATTCTGAGTGAGCCAACACCATACAATTCACTGTATCGGNCCCNTCNNTTAATTCTTACTGTGTGCCCGCNACGGAGGTGACCAGAGAAGGTGAGGAGACTGAGAGCTACAAACACATCTCCAAGCTGATGCTCAGGTGGCTGCCCCTGAACCGGGCCTGATGGAATGAAGCCAAAGCCCTCACCCCACAAACAAAAGCCCTGAGCCAGGCAGCAGTGGGTGGTGACCTGGAGGCTCTACTCTCCCTCTGATGCCCTTAGGTCACTTAACATCACTTTTCAGTTCTTAATTGTCTCATTTCAACCAATCTTTAAGGCTTCTACAACTTCCAAATGTGGTGTTTGAAAGCAGGGGCAGGTAGAGAGGGGCTTTGTCGTTATTAGCTTCCATTTGTTTGCTGGTTTCTAAATAAGGATGGAAAAACTTGAAAGTATTTTCCTACNTGAAGCTCACTTCATCCCAACCCCCACCTACACCAGGGAGATTTATCCCCTTCTCCCTTTGGACACAGACTAGGCCAGTGGCAGGTGGATGACAAGCTATTCCTCATGTCCGTTTGCTGATAGGAAAGTTCTATTTTCAGTATTTACCTGTGTCCCTAAACTCAGAGGGCATTCGTTTCGGAGGTGGGCTGTGATCTTGGAGCCTACCTGCCCCTCTGTAGGAAGCCTTCTTAGTGGGTCACATTGTTACTGCCCTGGGACCTGGGACCAGCCCCCTCCCTCCAGGAGCTCTCTGCAGTTCCTCCTCCACCACCCTAGGCACACTCCGGCCTCAGAGCCCCTGAGCAAGCTGGTCACCCTGCTCCAAACACCGCCATCCTCTCATGGTTGCAGGTGTTTGCCTTCCTTACCCTAACACTCTCCACTCCCCTTACAATTGCTTTCTGTCTCCCTCCCAACCCCCCCTTCATTCTTCTCCACTTTTCTTCTGCTTTCTGTTTGCCCTTATTAAAACACATTGAATAAGGAAATAAAACACTATGAATAAGGAAATCTCTTTGGTCACTGATGTACCACTTGTACTTATATTAACTTATATTAACAGGGTTTTTTGTTGGNTTTTTTGTTTGTTTGTTTTGTTTTTGTTTCTTTTGATTTTTCAAGATAGAATTTCTCTGTGTAACAGCTCTGGCTGTGTTTTGTTTTTTTGACACTAAATCTCTCAGAGCCTAGGCTGGCCTAGAACTTGTTAACTCTGGACTAACTCTGAACTCCTTAATCCCAATTGGCTGGGATTACAGGTGTCTGCCATCACATTCAGCCATAAATTATTTTTAAATGGAAAAATGCTAACATCACGTTGAGGAAGAATTATTGTTATGGGGCCTAGGAGTACTTAGAGGGATAGATAGTTCATAAACTTAAGTGCCTGTGTTTCCTTCAGGTGGATGTCAAGCCAATAGAGTTAATATCCTATTCATTTCTTATCCACAGAAATGATTGTGCCAAACTTAAAACCGTAGTAGAGTTTTATTATGTTCAGAGAGGTTTTGACCATAAAAACTCCAAACTTGATTACAAGCCATGGGTAACTTTTATATAAATCCATAGACTACAAACAAAACATTGAAAGGTAGCAATTCCTGAAGTAAAATATGCGCTGAGAAAACATTTCCTTGCTATTTCAGCAAAGACCACAGAGGAATCCAAAGAGACTGTTACTGTGGGGAATTCTACAGCAGAAATAAATGGGACTTATCTGACATCATCAAATGCCATTGGTCATTTAAAGAGTCACCTGCTCCAACTTACTTATGACCAAGGCTTCAGAGAAACCAAAGAGCAAGGAGTGTCNGAGGAACCATCCCCACCGTCACATCTCCGAAGCGGAGGGTCAGTATTCTGTGTTGTGGATTTTTGGGTGAGGGTAACCATTGTCACTCAGCGGTTCTCTGTCTTGCACAGAAGATCGATTTGTTCTCCCCTTCTTATTAAACATGTTTTTAGTTAATGCATGATAGGAAAGGGTTTTTTTCCTCCTTGTGGTTGAATAGGGTTGGGTTTCCATTATTCCCTACTTCTTCCTTTGAAATCCTGCTATACACAATGGCCAAAACGGTGCACCACAGGTAGGGCTGTCAGATAAAGGTGAAGTTGGACGGTTTCAGCTAGGCCCTGCGTGACAGATGAGTATGGCTTCTGTTTCTGTATTATTTGGGACTCTTGCTGGGCCTGGGGTCTCCCNTGACCACCTTTCGCTTCAATCCACTGTTGTAAACTCCACGAGAGGGGACACTTGTGTTATTCTCNAGTAGAAACTTGGTTTAAATATTTCTTGTGCTAACTGGTGGCTAACAGGAACACTCCGTGGGACTGGTTTGCCCCTCACAGCTGAATGGTGAGGAATTAGTTTATTTTATGTATCATTCTTCTGTAGGCCTTCCCAGAAGCATTTCCTACTACACTGAGGGGTGTGGAGAAAGAAGCATTGTGTGAGCGTCATGTTCCTTCCTACCATGGTGATTTACTAAAACCTACCATCTAGAGTCGGAGCAGCAGATAGAACAGAGAATAGGCCCAGTCCCTAGTTTTGGCCAGTACTGTTGCTAAGATAAGCAGGGTCACTCAGTTAAAGATCTCTTCTTCTTCTTTATTTTTTCTTTCTAGAACTTTCCATTGGGTCATCATGGACAAATGCCCGGTTCAAATTTGTTTAACAAGATTAAATTCCACAGGCCATTTTAGGCCTCGAGTCCTTGATGCTCTCATTTTAGATTTTGGATCTGATGTTGGCTCTCCCACAGGGACCTACCCCACCCCCACCCCCGAAGTGGCCACTGGCAGCTTGGTAGTTTAGCTGAGCTGATCTTGTCTGCTGACACAGCCTAAAGGGTGTCACACAGAGAATTTATATTAGGCAACCTACAAGTCCTAGTGATGTTGCTTTGCATTCAGAACATTTTTCGAATTAAGGGAAAGACGACATATCTCCTTAAGTGGAAGAGGACTTCAAATTAGGACTCTGGGAGCTGAGCACAGGCTTCAAACAGGCCCTTGCAGGCAGGTCTTTTCCAATTGGTGAGTGCCATGCAGGCTGTGTGTGGAACTCATCCCCCCCCGCAGCCTGAAAAGCAGCAGGGCCTGTGGCCCACAGGAAGAGAGCATTTATCCTGCTGCATCCAGCCTTACAGTAATGCAGATTGACTAGATACAGGCAGACAAGAGCAAAGTCATTTGTTTATTTATTTCCATGNAACTTCAGATGTTGTGAAACAATCGGACACGCCAGGGTTCATTATGCCTTGTCTTTCTGGGACAGCGGGGGCCTTTTTAGTGACATGCTTTATCCCACAAACAGCAAAGGACACACAGCAAAGGACAAACCCATTAGGGGCTGGGCAGGCACCTCCTCCTGCCTGTTCAAAATGCCCAGGCGCTGGCAGCATCCCTAATTATTTTCCTTTTGTCTCGTGGGATGGTTGTGTGGAGTTCGGAGTTTGCTCTCATGTTTCTGTGCCCTCAATCAGNGTTTACCTCCTTTNAGCACTGGGAGGAACTTTCTGAGGAAATGCCAACAGAAAAGTTTGTATGGTGGGGTTAAAACAAACNAGAAAATGGAAACTCTTAGTAATTCTCTCNTTAATTAGATTTGTGAATCAGTCAGGGACATTCAATAATTGTTTCTTGTAAACATTTAAGTGACTGTAATTCCAAGAAATGGCCTTTGCTAAGCCNTGGAGTGTTCCCACTTTTGCTGGGTGCATCCTCCCTCAATTAGCAAGGTTTTGTTTGCTTTTTATTCTAATCCTGAGACTGTAAAGTGGAAAAATGAAGACTCTTGTCAGTGAGATGAGCTGGCAGGAGATGGTAGACAAGGGGCTGGAGAGGGCTGAGGAGTGAGGGGTGGGGGGAGTGGGGAGGATGGAGATGAGTGTAGGCCAAGGAGGAGGGTGAACTGATGGAAGGGACAGAGCAAAGGAGGACTCGCTGGCTCCCCCTTGGGGTCCTCCAGGCTTCTCTGGCTCACGAGAGGAAAAATCGGTTTGTTTCAGCAAACCTGCATTGATTTGTGTACCTTTAATTTAAAATATGGATAATTCAGACCTTCGGGATGCCCTGGAGTTTCACTTTATAATTCCTGTGGAAAAAAGTATTTGCTAAGCAAGGTAGCATCAGAAGTGAAATGATGGGTCTCTGAAAGAGAAGCCACTCCCGAGCACTCGGGAAGCTGTCGTCTTCATCTGTGTGGCGGTTACTACAGTCTCCATGTGTCCGTCAGAAATTCATTGGAGGTTTAGAAGGCCTGTTCCTCACCCACACCCCATTATCGCTTACTCTGTCACCACAGGGACTGCAAACAATGGAGCTGGCATTTTGTAAAGTACGTGTGCCTGTCTCCACCCACCCATCCATCCACCCGCCTGTGGGTTCAGTCATGAACCCCTGTGTGGAAATGCGTAAGTACTTCAAGGCTCCACAGGTGTTGTTCAAACAGCATGGTTTGGGGATGAGGGCTCTGGAGGCCGGTTGCACCAGTGCTGTCTGTCATCCTGGGTAGTGGATGATTGTGTAGACTGCTCACTGGGAGCCAGACTCTCTGGGGCCAGGATCCAGGTTCTCTCTGTGACTCGATTTAGCTGTACATCCTTGGTGAGTCCCTGAACACTCCCAAGGGCTCTGTTTTGTAGTTTTAAGATGGAAATGACTGCTTCTCTCCTCCCCACCCCTTCAACCCTGCACTGTAGGTTGTGGATGGTGACAAAGGCTTGAAAACCTTGCTTGTAAGAGGCCCAGGGCCTTTAGCATGGTTGCAATAAAGCCTAAGAGCCCAGGGTAGCATACACTGATCTTAGGGAAGTGGAGGCAGGAGGCCCAGGATCAAGGCTACTCTCCTTGGTATGTAGAGTTGGAGGTCTTCCCAGGGTACATAAAACCCTGTCTCAAAAAAC
>LZPO01116608.1:55265-67228 GCA_001675575.1 Neotoma lepida | reverse complement strand
TATAACAATAACCTTCCCCCCAAAATAATTTCTCAGTCACAAAAAGAAAGCAGACAAGGAGCTGTTTGATATCATAGGAATAATAAAATGTAAGCAACATGACTTCACCACAAAGTGATGCATATGCAAACACACGTGCACAGACCTGTATTCCTACATAAGAAGCAGCTCAAAGACCTGTGCCCTGGACTTNACAAAGCACCCTCAGTCCATCTGCTGGGAAAGAGATTTCCTTCACACCCGGGCCTTCACCTCCATTGCCATCATGTCAGCATCTTACCTGTATCCGTGCCTCTTAACTGGGGTACTGTGTCTGAGCCGTCACCACGCTAGCTGTGGGTACCACGNACANACCCCTGCCCTGTGCCTTGGTCTCGATGATTACTGCCCTGCAGTACATTCACCTCTGTCGCTCTCATTCCCAGGCTCTGGCCTCCACTGTTCCTTCTGCCCCAAGGCCACTTACGCTCCCCAGGCCCAACACAGGAGACACACTGCGCCCTGTGCATCTTACCTCTCAGGACTCTCCCACAGAATCTTACCGCCCCTCTGCTCTAGACAGCATCCCCCAAGTACCTAACTTATTTCCAGTCTGAATACTTAGCATCCTTTTCTCTTGACCCCAGTTTCCCAAATGCTCCACACACCTCAGGTCCAGCAGCAGGTGATTTCCTTCCATTCACTGTGTCCTTAGGGAAACAGGATGACTTTAGGCCTGTGCCAGAGCCTGCAGTGTGTACACCCGAGAAAGAGGCCCCAGAAAGGGTGTCAAAGCTCCTAAAGCTCTCTGGTCCAGTGGTGCCTGCTGGTGTCATGCCCCCTCCCCCCTCCTTTTGTGTTTTCTGGCTATGATCAGAGCATCAAGTGATATATTTTTTTCAATTGAGCAAAGTTGTTTTTCAAAAAGGCCTCGTACTGGAGTTAGCTAGTTCTGAAGTCTGGTGTAAACAGTCTACTCCTTGGCTGAAGCCAAGGGGCAGTCATTTCCCAAGTGTTTGTGGGTGGCTACNCCATCCCATGCTTGGATGGTGAGGTGACAGTGGTCAACAGGACAGCTGCCAGGGGGGATGACCCTCCGATGATCCCTACAACCAGAAAAGAGTCCTGCATAACGTATATATTTCCACACGGCCAGTGTTCCGTTTGTTCTGTATATCAGACAGATATATGTCATATAGTTTTGTTATTTTGACAATATGAGCTGTTCAGAGGAACTGAGGGCCCACCTGTGCTCTGAAGATGGAAGTTGGTAGAATCACAGCAAAGCTGTAAAGTGTTAAACTCCAGAGTACCCGGAGAAAGGAACATAGGCTAGCTGGAAGGTCAGGTCCCTTAAAGCCTGTAGTAAATTATCTGCCCAAAGCGAGCAGCAGAGACAGGCAGAGATTAGCCAGTGTTGATCAACAGCAGGTTATCATGAGGTGCTGGGCTTCATCTTCATCTCTAAAGAACAGTCTTTGGGAAAGTGTAGCCTTAGAGCAGAGGGAGGNCCCTGGAGTTGCCTTTGTCAGAAACACTGGCCTGTAACTGGGTGTGGTGAGGCTGGTGTGTCTGTAATCTCAACCTGTGGGAGGCTGAGACAGGAGAAATGTGAGTTTGAAAGGTGAAAAGACATAAATAAAACTTTTATATTTAACTAAATGTAAATTCTCAAGATATTGCAAAAATTGTATAGCAAGGTCCCAAATACCCACCATGAGGTCCCAAGTACCTACCACCCAGCTTCTCCCAGTGGTGACATCTTATCAAAACCAGAAGTTGTGAGGGCACAGTACACCTGACCACAGCTTTGTGTCTGGTATTTTGCTAAACACAATGTTCTTAAGGTTAATGAAGCTTNGGGAGGATCATAATCCAGAGGCTTGGTTACTACACTTGCTAAGTTTTTGATGATGTGCAAATTATAATGACTTATTTGTTCATTGAAATGGGACAGCTGTGTTCCACTTATGAACGTCTCTTCCTGTAAAGGAATACCTTATTCCCCAGGGCACCTGGCCCCTTCTCCCTTGCCATGAGAGAACAGGCATTCAGAGTCCAGACCCACCCTTCTCTCTCCTCTGCCCTTCTTGGGAAGCAACTTCCCAGTGGTAACTCATGCTTGCTTCTGATTCTCCAAGGACAGCAGGCCGGAAGATGTGGGGAGACTCGGCACTCCTGGTCTTGTAATGCCTTGACTGCTGAACTACGGAAGTGTGGGGCCCATCACAATGGTTGGAGGATGAATTTTATAGCTAAGTCCTCAAATGCCATNTACCTACCTAGTCACAGGCTCTGTCTGTCCCTAGAGTTTCAGAAAATACTATGTTGTAATGGCAGCTTGCTTTTACAAGAGGGAGGGACCAGGACAGGCCTGGACAGAGCCACCAATCAGGAAGGANGGGTCCAGCACAGCATGGCCAGGAAGAGTATGCTGAAGATCTTTCCTCAGCAGCCAGGAAGATCCAGGGTGGGGAAATGAGGATCCACGCTCACTGTGTGCAGAGACCCAGTTGCTTGCCGTTACATTATCGTGTCTGCTCAGCCCTGCCTCTTCCCTGTGAACATATTCACTGTGGTGATGAAGAAATGTCACTAACTTTTAACCTGGAATTGTGAAAGCCAGAGTCAATCATTTCATCACTTAGTAGTTTTAGCTTTTCAGACAGGATTTCTGGACGACCGGGAACTTCAGAAATTCTCACCTCTGCATCCCAGCTGCTAGAGTTACAACTGTATGTAATGCCCATTATTTTTTGTTTGTTTGTTTGTTTTCAAGACAGGGTTTCTCTGTGTAGCTCTGGCTGTCCTGGAACTAGCTCTGTAGCCCAGAGATCCGCCTGCCTCTGCTTCCCAAGTGCTGGGATTAAAGGCATGTGACACCACCACCCAGCACCACGCCCATTCTTTCTCAGTAGTTATTAATNTATCTTCTCCAGACCCCCTTTCCTCATTTTGATGTATCAGCATTCTATGTAATTTATACAACTTCCAAATTCCCTCCTGTCTTAATGACATATGATTATTAAAATTGAAAGGATCAGTCAAGTATTCATTTCTCCCAAGGTAAAAAGACCTCCAGGTAGTAAAAGATACCCAATAATGGACATAGGCACATGTTAGAGCCTCAAAATAGGACGTTGTGGGTGGGGAGGACTGGGGTACTTCCTGCTGGAGTCAAAGACCCGTGGTAGGAGATGGGTAGGCAGGCCTCAGCAGGCTTGTGAATGAACAACTTTCCTATGCATATGCCTTCATGGACTCCCATGAGATTCTTGGAAAATTTTGGCTTTAACAGTGTGATGTGTACAGTAACACTGTGTTGTTGGTGTCTTGTATTTCCGCCAGACTGTATTCACCNTNTGTGAGACAATGTGAAACCTCATGGGTTACCACAGAGCTTGGATTCAGGCATATATGTGGTCTCAGCTGGGCAAAAGTCNATAGAATGAGTGTGCTTTCCTTAATAGGGGGAGGTGGGTTTAGCGGAGGTTAGAAATAGTGCAGCTTTGGTTTNTCAGTCATGAGGCCCTATTTGTAGTCTCTGGTGATGGTGTTTGTCCTTTCACAGCATCAGTGGGAAGTGAACCATTTTGCAGCTGGCAAATAAAACTTGAGGGANTTGGGGTGTGGCTATTTCAGACAACTGAGAGATAAAATAAATGTGTTTAGAGACAAATGCCAAGTAGCGTGGGAGAAGCAATGGACAAGGAGCCTGAGGTCCAGGACTCCAGGCTACCTGGACGCTTGTAGACTTCCTGTACCCCAGTTTCCTCGTCTGAGAAACNAGTACCGTACTTTTCCTGNCTGCTCCACCAGTTGTTTCAAGCAGCAAACGGGATTGATGCACANAAGTAGCTGTGCCAGCCATGGAGTAGCTTGTCCGATCATTTACAATACCAAAGAATAAAATGGAATCTTGATGCTGGCTGTGGTTGAAGAGGCATGGTAGTTTCCAGGCTCCTTAATTGTAGCTTGCTCAAATGTTTCTGTGAAAGATTCTTTTTAGATTGGGAAAATGAGTTTCCTGTGGCAGTGTCCTGACTGAGGGTGAAGTCCCTCGTGCTCACCAGCTTCCTTAGCCTTGGGTGCTAAGGAAGAGTTAGATGGCATGTTAGAGCCATTCAGATCTGTGGCACCCCATATACCTGAGTGGTAGCTGCTGCTTTTAAACTCCCAGAGAGGAAGAAAAAAGAACATCACCCACTCTGGAAGGAGACAGTTGGGGTACTGGGGAGGAATGGGANTCATGCCCACCAAGTATTCCTCCCTTTTTTGCTCCCCACTGTAGCAGGGAATGGCAGCAAGGGGGCCCCAGCTGCTGGGCCTATGCTATGGCNGAAGCCAGGGCTCTCAGAGTCTAAGACAAAGTTTTNTCTAGTTTTCTAAGGTCTTTCCAGTTCATTACTGGTCAAAAATACAATTTAAAATNGATAATTATATACCAATAGTCAATTTAGAAGAAAAAGNTATATTAAGTTTTAGGGGTTCTGGTTATATTGCATTTAAAAGGCTGTTCGAACCTTTATNAATTTTCTAATCTCTTTTCTATGTAGTTTTCTCCATTAAAATGGGTTCCCTAGGGTTGAGGGTTTAGGGTCACAGTAGAGTGCTTACCTAGCAATTACAAGGCCCTCAGTTCNGTTCCCAGCACCAAAATGTAAAATAAATAAGAATGGTCTCCCGGTACTGATTGCACCATGAGACTTCAAGACTCAACAAGCTCAGTGCGAGACAGGCAGCTTTGCCAGGCTCTTGGGGTGTGCTGCCTGGCTGAGGGAGGTGCGTCAGAGAAGTGGGCATATAGTTGCAGNAGAGAAGTAGCCATGGCCAAGATGGAATGTTTCTCCCTTGATAAAGGGCAAAAAATTAGGTCCCTTTGTTCCACTTACCATCTAACAAAAGCGGGGACACTGAACCCTGCTCAGCCTCTCTTTCAGACTGATGTGCAGCCTGTCTTCTTTCCCTGTACACAGCCAGCTCTTCCTGACTCTGCCTACCTCACCTGCAGCAGAGAGAATTGCAGCTCCTGGTTTCTACTTTGTTTCCTGGGGAAATGGCAGTTGGGAGTTGTGAATGGATGGCTCGGTCAAGCCCTTTGGAAGCTACCTGGGCATCATTTGACCTCTGCTTTCGTTAGAGAAAGGATTTGAGATGGCTTAAGAGATTATGTAGAAGAAGTAACAGTAACTAAGGAGAATCTGGAACTGGTGGTGAGAATAAAGAGGGAGCAAACATATCTCTGAGTGAAACTTGCACTCCCCTCAGCTCCAGCCTTCAAACAGGGTGGGTGGGCTGCCCTAGCAGTGGACGATAACCACCCACAGAGCACAGGCCTGGGGCCATTCTGGCTCAGCTCAACACCTTGCTAGTCAACTGTAAGTTTTTATTGGATTTCAAATTTTCGCTTATGTGAAAGCAGCTCAGGAGTGGGAGTAAAGTTCAGAATTAGGTTTGGAACTTGCCCTTCTGATCACTGTAGCCCCTCCCCCAGCTTCCCACTTTAACCTCTACTTCCTGGAAGTCTCTTAAATAGGAAACTTCGCCTCCCCACTTCTCCCTTCCTCCTGCAGTCCCTTTTCCCTCTGAGTGTCATTCACCCAGCTGCCAGCAATTAAATACTGAAAAGCTTGAAGAAATGGAGTATGGGATTGGAGAGATGTCTCAGAAGTTAAAAGCACTTGCTGCGCTTGTAGAAGATCCAGCCAGGTTCACTACTCAACACCCGTGTGATGGCTCACAATAGCCTGTATCTCTAATTCCAGGGGATCTAATACCCTCTTCTGGACCTGGGGACACCAGGAACTTACATGCTGCACGTGCATACATGCACACAAACAAACACATAAAAGTAAATTAACACCTAGGAAGGAAGGAAGGGATGGTACACCAGAGGGTCTGTCCATGGGAGAGGAGGTGCATGAAAGCGGTGATTGTGTGTGTGTGTGTGTGTGCACGTGCGTGTGTGTGCGTGTGTGTGTGTGCGTGTGTGTATGTGTATTATATATATTATATATATATAAATAATGTAATTGTATCTAATAAATAATAAATTATATACGTGTGTATATATATGTATATATAAAATGGTTGCAGAGGAAGAGGCTTGAGCAAGGTGGTGTTGACACAGAAAAGAGGCACTGACTAGTCACTATGCCATCTGTGCAAAGAAGTGGACCTAGCTGGGCCCTGCAGGTGAGCAAGAGGCTGAGGTGTAGTTGAGGAAGACACGCTGACTGGAGGAAGCTGAAAGGCAGGAGGGGATGAGCATGGTGGATGGAGGGGAGGGGAAAGAGGCAGGTACAGGAGGTGGTGTTGACACAGAAAAGAGGCACTGACTAGTCACTATGCCATCTGTGCAAAGAAGTGGACCTAGCTGGGCCCTGCAGGTGAGCAAGAGGCTGAGGTGTAGTTGAGGAAGACACGCTGACTGGAGGAAGCTGAAAGTCGGGAGGGGATGAGCATGGTGGATGGAGGGGAGGGGAAAGAGGCAGGTACAGGAGGTGAATTTGGAGGCATGGACTGGGAGCGGGAGGGCCTGGAGGATGTGGATGTTGTCCCTTGGTTTTGAGAGGTCAAGGAAGGGTAGGTTTTGAAAGCCCCTCATCACAGTGAGTGGCTTGGGGAGAGCTGGACAGAGAGATGGCAGATGGTGTCTATTCAGGGGGCTGTAGAGATTGGCAAGAGGTGAAGTTGTGGGAGAGATGGTGGCCGCCAGAGCAGGTGCTGAGGAGAGGAACTTTCTTCTCATATATGTTCATACCAGCCTTGGACCTGGGGGCTCAGTGTCAAAAAGACAAACACACAGCACATGCCATCCCTGAAGCTTCCGGCCCAGAGTAGACAGGCAGCCAGAGGAGAGGGTAGAGTTCTTGCAGGGTCTGTGGCAGGAGGCAGCATTTGAGTGATCAGGAACAACCAGATCATGAGGTCATGGTTGGACCACTTGAGACAATTGGACACAGCCACCAGGGTTTCAGGTGACAGAAAGCAGGGGGGACTTTGTGGGTCTGGGTACCCAAACTGATGGTGTCATCTGCTGAGGTGTTACTAGGAAGTTTCCACACACGGGTATAAGCTTAATGCATTTTTTTTTTGTGCCAGCACCACTATTGACAGATGTGAAAAGCTCAAGATATATGTTACCCCTCCAACTATGTGCACACCATAGTGCAGTGCAGCTCGTACAGAGACAGGGCTATAAGTCATATGACATATAGTTATATTAATGTGTGTGTCTCCACTCCTGCTTTGGGCCTTTTTGGGGATAGAGGACAGGATCTCACCCCAGGCTGCCTCTAGTTTATTATGTAGCCCAGCTTGGTGTCAACTCCNAATCCTCCTGTCTCAGCTGGGATTACAGGTGTGAGCCATTATGCCCAGCCACTGGGTNATACAAAAATAATGTGTTTGGAGCAGAAGAATCGTAAAACTTTAACTTTTTCTAATGAGAGGAGCAAAGGGAGTGGGGAGGGATAAATTAGGGTTTAAATTAGAAACAAGAGTTCCTCGGACACTGTGATTCCTCAATCTCCGAAGGTTGAGGAGGTTAGTGAGGGCGCATGGTGACTGTGCACCATGCGCTATATCCACGTTTTTTCAGCCATGGCTGACAGAGAGGAGAAATTGTTCTCATAGCACGGTTGGCATGCGTGTCCCTGGCTCCCAGGCTCTGCCTGCTCTGGGGAAAGACAGGAGTCACTCCGGTCCTGGTTCTCCAGTCTCCTGGGGGAAGTGGGTGAGCCAGCCTTTAGACCAGATGTTCTCAGTTGGTGGGTCGTGACCCCTCGAATGACCCTTTCACAGAGGTCATCTAAGACCATCAGAAAACACAGGTATTCACATTATGATTCATAACAGTAGCAAAACTGCAATTATGAAGTAACAATGAAAATAATTTTATGGTTGGGGTCACCACAACATGAGGAGCTGTGTTAAAGGGTCTCAGCGTTAGGAAGGTTGAGAAGCACTTTTAGACTCATGAATCAGTAGTGCACAGTGCCTGGCTATTTCTGCAGGGGAATGGGAGGGGCTGCCTCAGGTGAATATGTTGGCCANTGGAGGTCCATGGTCCACTGGAATGTGCGAGTTTATATCCCTGCCGATTCGTGAGGTGGCAGATTTCAAGGAGGAACTTAGGAGTCACTTACAACTGCTTTGTCTACATTTATTCGAAACACTTGGATATTTTCTGTTTTCGACACTATCAGTTGTACTTTAATCAGTTATATTGCACTTCATTGATACAAAGGAAAAACTAATCAAGGGCACCTGTCATCTCATTCAATTGTTTGTTGTTTATTTGGTTTTGTTGTTGTTGTGTTTTTGTTTTTGTTTAGAAGCAGAGTCTCCTAGCCCAGGCAGGCCTCAGATTCTTTCTGTAGTCGAGGCTGACCTTGAGCCCCTGATCCTCCTGTCTCCATACCCAAACACTGAGATTCCNGGTGCATACTNGGTTTGTGTTGATGGTTTTTTAAGAGTGTACTATGCCAACAACAATGCCTTACTTTCGCACAGAGCTTTACAGTATACATAAACCGTTCCTACATCTTCTACAATCCATCCATCCCACCACCCAGAAGGGACCAGGGGAAGCCCNCTTTGCTTCCTGCAGATGAGGATGTAAAGAGTTGAGGAGTGAGTGACGGTCCTTGTCACCACAGTGGAGAGGGTGAGATTCAGCTCTCAGGCCCATGCTCCCTCCTCTGCACCTCTGGGAGAAGCTCGTCAGTAAAGGGACAGCCCCACCCTGTGCAGTGGACACTAGCAATGCTGTCCACACATCTCATTATCTCATCTCATCTCACAATGATAAGACAGCCAGTTAGTACCACCCCACCCTGAGGTGACGGTACTGTGGGAAAGTAAGGAAGCAAGCCAGGCAGGAGTTGGGGGACTGAGAGACTCTTCACTGGTACCTTGCCATGAACCCCATGGGGAAAGATCACATTGAAAATTAAAATCACCAGAAAACAAAATCACTGTTACAGATTTACCAGGTTACTCTCTTCTTGACCCTCAGACAAAAGCCCAAAGCAAAAAATAGTTCTGGAAAAAAAGCTTTTAACAAAATGTGCTAAATTTGTAAGAACTCAGTATTCACCTCTTTGAATAAAATGAGACTAAAAGTCTTCTGTAACTATTGGCTTCATCCTTATTCAGTGCTACTTAGAAGAATTTAGAGTGGGAAACCAGGCAAATGGATTACACCCGTAATCTCAGGCAGGAGGATCCCAAGGTCAGCTGCAGCTACATAGCAAGTGTGAGGCCAGCCTGGGCTACACAGGATCCTGTCTCGAAAACAACAACAAAGAGTTTAGGGGCTGGTGAGATGGCTTAGTGGGTAAAGGCACTTGCCAACAAGCCTGAGGGCCTAAACCTGACCCCTGGAACTCACATGGTACAAAGAAAGAACTGCCTCTCACAGTTGTTCTCTGACTGCTACATGAGTACTACAGCATTGTGGGTACCCCTCCCCATGTGTTCATGCACGCGCGCGTGCACGCACGCACTAAATAAATATAATAAAAATTTTAAAAAAAGAACTTGGAGTGGGAAGGTTCGAAAATACAGTACTTGGGTCTATGACAGGGTCAGTCAAAGAAAAGATGATGATTGTTTAACTCTGGAGGTTTTGTAAACTATTCCCTTAAAAATAATAATATTCCATCTACATATTTATTTGTTTGAGACAGGGTCCGTCTTGTAGCCCAGGCTGGCCTTGAACTTGTAACCCTGTGTCTCGCCTTCCCTGTACTGAGACTACAGTCATATGCCACTACACCCAGCAGTCTTCCATTCTTCACAGTTGAGCTGACTTGGGCTCTTTGTTCTCCTCTCATGCTGCTTGTGCAGAGACCGCCTCACCATCCTCCCCCCATCCCCACCCCCACCCTGAGGGGCACTCCGGGGAGGCATGGCTTTCCTAGTGGCATTGCCCTGTTTCTAAGCTTTAATAAAATGACACAAGCACACGTTCTCCTAGACAACTGCTACATTGAGGAACTTGGCCGACTCACCGCTGACGAGAAGCAGGCTCCTGAACATCAGGGCCTTCCCCCAGCTCTGCACAGTGATGGAACAGTACCTGGATGACGAGGATGTCTGTACCAATATTGCCAGAATATTTAGGTAGGTAGACTAAAAATGAAGACACCTCATTAAAAATGCTGTACTTGTTAGTTTTTGTGACCTCCCTTTTAGAGTCACCAGGGAAGAGGAAACCTCTGAGGAATGGCCTCCATCAGATCGGCCTGTGGGCATGTCTGTGGGACATTTTCTTGATTAATGTGGGGTGGCCCAGCCCACTGGGCAGGTGGGCCTGGCTTACNTAAAAGGTAGCCTGAGCAGGCTACGGGAGGCAAGCGCTAAACGGCGTTCTCCACGGTCTCGGTTCAGTTCCTGCCTCCATGTTCCTGCTTGAAGGTCCACCCTGACGTCCCTTCCATCACTGATGGACTGTGAGGGGAAGCAGGAGCCAAACAAGTCCTGTCCTACCCCAAGTTGGGTTGAGTCAATGTCTTATCACAGCAAAGAGAAGCAAACTAGAGCAAATGCTAATGTACATTTTGAGTTCCCCCTAGAATTTGTGTGTATAACTAGAAAGGAACGTTTTCCTCTTTGAGTTCATCTACAGACAACATTGTGGANGTAGGATTAAAACACCCGATTCAAGCTGACTTCNTGTGCGAGTGTAATACAACACTCGGCTTGTTGTCAGTCACTTAGCACTTAGAAAGGTTGTGAGCTAGCCGTAGCNGAATGTGTGNCTTACTTTGCTTGAACGGCTTCTTCGCCCCTTGGAGATAAAGAATGATGTCCCACAAAACAAATCACAGGTTTTGGCATACCAGAAATAACACTCAAGCGCTTTATCTCAAAAAGGAGANGGCTGATTCCAGCCTCATCTGTTATAATTTGTAGTAGTTGTCTTTTAAAGGTCTCTGGTAGGGGCTCAAGAGGGACACTGAGATAGATTGCTGGAACGTGGAGTTCATTAGAAGATATTAATGCTATGGAAAGACAGACAGATAGACAGCATGGTGGATGTAGTTGGAGGTTTTTTACTCTTTGGGGGCCCACCACCCAGNTCCCAAATAAATACATGGAGANTTANTCTTACTTATGAATGCCCGGCCTTAGCGTGGCTTGTTTCTAGTCAGCTTTTCTCACTTAAATTACCTGTTTCTCTGTAACTATGTTTTGCCTCTGGGCTTTATTTTATATTTTATATTTCTTTCTTTCTTACTCTGTGGTTGGTTGTGTGGCTGGGNGGCTGGCCCCTGGCATCCTCTTCTTCTCTTTTTCTCNGTNCTCACTCTCTTCCCTAGCTTTCTCCTATTTATTCTCNCTGCCTGCCAGCCCCGCCTGTTTCTCTCTTCTGCCTCAATATTGGCCATTTAGCNCTTTATTAGACCATCAGGTGTTTTAGACAGGCAAAGTAACACAGAGTTAACAAAATACAATATAAAAGAATGCAACTCATCTTTGCATCATTAAACAAATATTCCACAGCATAAACAAATGTAACACATCTTCAGCTAATATTACACAACAGGTGGAGGCTCTGAAGAGAGAGAGGAATAAGAGCCCNCATGGCAGAAGTGGTATCTCTCCTTANACCTTTCTGAGGCTGAGGGCATTTTCACAGCGCACACCTGTAGCCAGGCACTNGGCAGGAGGCAGGGAAGGGTGTGNGGAGCAGGATAAGTGTCCAGTACACNNTTTTGATGTAAACTCACTTCTCCAGGTGGAAAGCCCTGGCACCTGAAGTCTGCAAGGCAGAGATTTGCAGATAATGCTCAGTGGGTGCTGTGGCTGTCTGCCAGAGGGCAAAGCTGCTGTGTNGCCGGTGGCCGGGGCGGCTCAATGNTAGCATTACCTTCTNAGAATTTTGAGTCAGTTGTTTGAACTTGGACTCACACATTCAAGAGTCACCTTTGCACCTGCTGTGCCCCACATTTGATAATCATTTGAATCTAGGT